>JAGDQP010034413.1:0-13439 GCA_022664845.1 Lepisma saccharinum | reverse complement strand
TTTCCTGTTAAATTGATCGTCTTTTTACTGTCTGCCAGTCAATTAATGCTGCCTCTTTATATACTGATTCCAGCCACTACACTGAAAATTAATTACGCCTGGATAGAATTTAATTTACTAAATGAAATTAAGCTAGTAGAAACCAAAGAGGTAATTTTGCATTATTTTTATTCTCGTAACTTTCGACACAAATCCGAATTTGAGTTTACTTATGGCCTTTAGGTATCTATGGCTCAGGACCCTTTTGACACAAAGCCTTCGATTTAATTCGTCTTTTCTTTCATTCGTATAATTCAATGTCGTATAATTCAATTGGGTTCCAGTGTAGAGAGAATTCACTTTCTAGTTTCAAAGTAGAAAACAAACAATGATTAAAATCGACAAAACATTTAGGTTTTCCTCTGGATTTCGACTGCAATTTTTAATATGATGTAATATACCTGCACTGATTAATAGACAACTTGTCAATCCTTGAACAGATCTATGTTACTGATTTAGACATGAAGCGAACTTCATTCCTATTATAATATCGATAATCACTTAATACAACCACACTAAATTAACTTCACTTCTAATCACTGCTCAAAAATCTTTCCGGTCATACAGAATGAACAACTGCAGAGAGGAAGACGAAATTCAAGAAGCAATGCTTACCTTCGGCTGTTATTACATTTATGTCCATAATTGATGCATCTGCGAAAATTTTAAATATTCAAACATTGAGATACCTAGAAGAAAACGAAAAAACAAAATCTGATTAATTTTGTTCAAATGAATTTATCTAACAGAATTATTTACACTTGTTATCTAGAAAGAAAAGCAAAACCCATCTAAAAAGTAAATCCAAAATCACTTGTATTTACTATCTACATACAGGATGCGTAAGGTATTTGAGAACATGTGATTGATCGCCCGCAGCTGTCTTGTTATTAATTGCTGTACTCTTTCCTTTTCAGATTGAATGGCAGAAATAATAAAGATAACTCAGTAGATAAAGAGGCACGCTGTGTTCGTTGCGATATGCGCCAAGCATAGCAATGTTGAAATATCACGATATTTTAAAATTCGCCAGATCGTTCGTCTACAAAGCGTGCAAGCAAGGAGAGGTCGACGTTGGGGATGTTTCATCTCTCAGCAAGCTGAAAAAATACACATCATTTGGACAGCCCAGTTCGTGCAACAGAAACAAGAACTCATCGACGAGAGCCCTGGAACTTCCATGAGGGCCATTGCCAGGAATCGTTAAGTATCCGAGGGAACAATCAGTACTGTGGTCCAAGAAGACTTACGATACAAGTCCTCCTACGTGATACGGAAAGGCCAGTTTATATTAGTGTAAACTCAGGAACAACGGTTTTTCCTCCACCCAAGAAGCAGAAGCATCCGAAAGAACCTGGCTTATTGCGGTTTCTCTCCAACAACAACAACAAAAATCATCCAGGGTCAGAAGGTCAACAAAAGAAATGACATCGTTGTATGCTGATCCTTCTGATATCCCTAGTGTCATTCACACCAAGCTTCCCGCAAGTGTGAGAATCTTACGAGTGGTGAGTAGCGCAGGACATGTAATTCCACCCCACTTCTTTCCACAGGGTCTTGGGGTGAATGCTGCTCGCTACATCGAGGTGCTGGTGACGGGACAGCGTACTTAATGGAAGGTCGTATGTGTTCCAACAAGACTTCAACTGCGCACAAAGCTGTAACTTCCCAAGGCTGGATGTCTGATAATCTATACGACCACATTAACACCAAACTTAAGGCCAAGTAACTCACTAGACCCTAATCCTCTGGATTATTACATGTGGGCGTCGTTGAACGTGAAACCAATGAACATTTCCACAATGCTGTTGACGCCCTAAAATCTATCACAGTCCGAGCAATGTCGAACATTAATAAGGTCGACTTAATTCGAGAATGTCGATACTTCGGTCTCGTATTGAAACCATCATTCAGTTACATCGAATATACTTGTTCTGTAAATATCACTGTACTTATGCACTAAGTTTGATTTGAACGTGTTGTTCGTGAGATATAAATGCTTTCACATTTTGTTTGTTGTGTCCTCAAGTACTTGACGCACCTTGTATACTTCATGCATTGTATTTATTTTCCATAATACCAACTTCATTACTTTACAAACTTTTTTATTCCAACAAAAACGCAACATGTACCAATTAATCATAAGTCTGAACATCATCGCATACATTATCATATTGGAAGCGCTTGTTATGATTACTTCCGGTACACTATGAAGAGCCGTCTATGCGATTTAGTTTCAATGAACTTAAAACTTTTGATAGAAGTTAGAAGGCACTTAATACTTTCTTACGTATTAAGCCTACTTTCCTATTTTTCGAAAGGAAGGTCAGCAGAGGACCAGTAGTAGTAGTGCCGATTGCTCCCTGCAAATCCAAGAATACTGGGAGGGGGAGGTGCAATTCCTAATATTTTTTTAAAAAATATTTTGGAAAAAAAAGATAGTAACTGTCTTTCTATGTGAACCCTTAACTGAATAATGAAAGAATTTATGTAATAGCTAATTATTTAGCTGTACTTATGAGAATTCCATTTTTGTATTGCACAAAGTAGTAGTCAGAACCGCAAGCGGGGCGGCAAAAGAATGATGACCAAATTGGGAAAGGAATAAAGAACGCGGCGTCCCTAAAGAAAAGTCTCGCCCCACGAACATCTGTAGCATAAGAAAAAGTTATCAGTTAAAAATTAATTGTCACTTATGTTACTTGCAAACTATCTACAAATAAAGATCTATTGAGAAACATAAATAAAATCTAAATATGCTACGTTTTGCAGACGCAGTACATTTACCATCGTAGTTTATTGATCCCATTCACTAACATTTTTTTTCTCTACTCGCCTTCTTAACCAGACAATGAACATTGAGGCTACGACCGCTTTACACTGTATTTTATTACATAATTATGTCTATAAGCACAAACACATACATCTAATTTTCTATAAATGTAGGGCCGCGGTAGCTCTATTGGTAGAGCGCTCACCTCTGTTGCTAGGGGTCGTAGGATCGATCTCTGCTCATACCATGAGAGTTTTGTGGTGGACAAACGCCGTGTGCGTGGGTTTTCTCAGAGTTCTCCCGATTCCTCCCACTTTCTTCATTCATCCGGGCTGAGCAAAGTGTCTAAAAGGCCTTAAAAATAACATTCAAATTGAAAAAATCCTATAAATGTAAAATGTATGGTGCGTGCATTATATACATGTTAACAACGATGTACAGCTTCCTTTGTGGTTTATTCTTTTCTGGCATATCGCCTATACTTTGCAGCTGCTGTGGTTACTTTGCGCAAACGCACTTCAGTCTCTCCAACATTTTCCAATGAGCAAGGTTTCGTATTTTTGAGCTTGGTGTTTGCGAGACTGTAATGCTTATAAGTGTTGCCACCTGTGGAAAATTTTGGAAAACGCTTGATACTACTAGTTAGGACCGAGCGCTATTTAATGAAAAGCATGGTTTCACGTGAAGACTGAAACAGCGTTTTAAGATCCTGAGCAAAAGCTGAGTAAGCATTTTCATCTCTGTTATATACGAGTTCAGTCCTTATTTGGTGATGTTTAAAATTATGTATAATTTATTTGGAAAGAAACTCATACAAAAAGTCAGCAGTGATTTTAGCGAAATAACAAAGTATAGGTGAGTTTGTCTGCACCACAACATTTTTGGTACAAGTAGTCCCACAACAATGTTGACTTGAAATTACAGTAAATAAATATACTTGGTGCAACGTTACCCTACACCAGTAAAAGTTCACTCTATACTTTGACATAAGCATGGTAATTTGCGTTTAAATCTTCCCACTTTCTTCATTCCACAAATTCTTACATCATCACCCATTCGGGCTTAGCCAGAGTTGCCTAAAGGTCTTAAAAATAAATTCAAATAAATATTAAACTATCCGCATTGTAAATGAATGTAAAACAAATTGTAATGCTGTAAGGATGTAAGATTGCAAGTATCAGTACCAGCAAACCTGTGAACCCACACAGTCAGGCTCTGAACCCAGTACCATTCCTTTTTAATATATATGGCCCGCAGACAAAAGAACCGCGACCCAAGCAAGTGATGAGTTTCTACACTGAGCAAGACGCCTCACCAAATGGATAAAAAAACAGGCACGTATAACCGCTAAGTTTGTGCCTTGCTGCAAGAGTAAGAACCCAAATTGGAAACACGTAGTGTGATGGCTCTGAGGGTCTGGACATCAAGTCCCGGTGGCAGACTTCATAACAATACTCACAATTTGCCCTATTTGAGGATTGCTTTGCACTTATATGCGAAACACTAATCTCAACAATGTAAAAATGCAATGGTGCAAAGTTAGACGAATCGCGTGTGCACTAACTTTAAATAAATATATCGTAGAAAGTAGCAGGTCATTTCCTATTCTAACACAACCATTTGATTCAGGCAGTACCAAACTACCAATAATATTTAAATCGTGCATTTCATCTGCATTGTTTCTCTAAAAGTTCAAAATAACTGCAAAAATGCGGTGCAAAGTAGCCCCTTCTTACGGTACTTGAAATGCAAAATAGTTCGACTTCGGATTAAGAAAAAATGTCACAAGTTTTCCGTTATGTTATTGTTTCTCCTGAAGTAGAATATGAAATTGAAGAAAATTTTGACTTTATGACCTACTCCAGAAAACAAAACTGGCGCTCCCTTAATTGATCAGCATTTTACAATCAGTTGAAATCGATGTCAAATTTCCGCGACCAACGCTTAATTTCGCAAATAATGTTAGGAAAAATATTCTGAACAACCGACTTTATTGGGTTTTTGTTTTGCTCGATAGACATTCCCCGTGGATTCTATAATGTCAACCTTCAATTGCAGAAAAAAGTCTCAATTTAGATACAATGATGGAACCAGGAGAAGAGCAAGGGCTACAACATTACATTTGAAATAGTCGGGGACCTGACTTAAGTTTGTGACATACATATAATTAGAAATACTGATGAAACTGGGGAGTAAGGTAGATTTTTAAGGAGATTTCAGTCCCCAGAAGCCCCCTGCAGCGCAGTCTCTTTTTAGAGACCACTGTTAACCATTTATAAGGGCTTCAGTTTTTTTTTTTTTTTTTAAATTATTATTAAGAAACCGTGTAACCTTTGTGAATCACGCTATTGACAAAGGCAGAGCCAGACACACGTGTGAAGAAAATCGCAACGGACGGACCTCAGCCTAAAAAAGATGATGATTTTTGATGAAGTTTCAAATGATGATAAACAAAGCACACAAAAAAGTCAGAGCATGATGTGTTGTATTTCAAATATAGCGTTTGAACTTACTTTTCAGTTCTGACAGAAGAGTTGAAAAGAGCATCTTTGATCTGACTTTACTGTATCCGGAGGATGTTACTGGAAGTGAATTGTTTCAAGAAGTCTTGTTCTTTGAACCTCATGTTCAAGCATATTTGGAAGAATTTAATGTCAAGTTATTGTCAGAAATGTCTCCCATTACAATTCTCACTTTCGCATATATAGAATATTTTGTAATGCTGCTCTGTTTCAGCACGTTGAAATTAATGAAGATATATTTGAACTCTTCTTTGAGTGAGAGAAGACTTGCTAATTTACCTATAATGTTGATTAACAAGACAAGTGCAGTATGACTTCACTTCAAGATGCTATTGATGACTTTGCATGTCAAAAACAAGAAAGGAAAATTTTAATATTGTACATCTTTCACCAGAAAAAAAAAAAACTTATTTACAGTTTTTATGATCAAACACTACAAGCGAATACTGAGAAACTCAGGAAAAATGATTTTGGAAGAAGCAGCGGTAATTTTAAAATATATAACGAATATTGTAAATGTATATGCTATTTCAAGTCAACTTCCCCATTCCACCGTTAATACTATATATATATATATATATATCAGTGGAAAATTTAAGTTAAAGGAGCGAAACTAACTGTCATGTGACATTGCAATTAATTCTTGATTTGCATAAAATAAACTCAGGTAGAAATCGGATGAGGGCACTAAAATCTATACTAGCCGCGGGCGCTGAAATCAGTAGCTACAACTCTGGTAGTACGTTCAACCGTAAATACCACCATCGATTTAGATAATAAAAAAACAAATTAGGGTTAAACAATATATCTTAGTTATCCTCACATCTTTATCTATTTTACCATTTCAATACTTTTCCAAACGATACATGACTGCTACTTAACCTTTATTCTTTTCACTTTCATAAGCGAAATAATACAACTGATTGTTGGTGATTGTTAACTACAATTAACAGTTACTAAAACAGATTTTCGTTTCTACGACAATCAGTGAGTTAATAAATGGCACGGAATCTATGTTATATATAGCTGCCATACAACCTCAAGTGAAGTCAAGTCGTCTAGAAGAAATTCTTTGTGGTTTGGTAAGTGTCATAAAACTTTTTTTGTTGTTGTTGAATTAATCTTATAACCTTTATAGAGTAAATAATTCTTGAATCGGTTTATAAAATAGCATATTATAGGACGTTATTAACTATGTCTGCAAAACGAAGTACTGGAGTGGCGTTTAAACACGCATTTAACATTCATCTTGCAAACAATCAAGCTCGAAAACTCGTTCGATGGTGTTTCGGACTGAGGCATTTCACAGGACCTATTAATAAAATAGAACGGATCCTAATTATCAGATGTGTTTAAGTCACTTGGACAATTTCTCTAACTCTAAACCAGATATTAATACGGAAATAAGCTTCCACAGAACAGTAAAAGATTGTATAACAGTAATATTGGGTTGGTGCAATTCAAGTGTCCTGCAGAGTGCAGATATGTATCACTTACAAATGCTAAGCGGATAAGAAAATCAACAATACCTCATGGTCAGTCTAAGTAGTCTCCCTCTACATCAACATACATCTTGGCCAGTGCTTTAATGAACGACTGGCTTGAAAAGAAGAAAAAACTTGATTCTGTAATGCGAAGAAGTAGTCAACTGGGCCTACTCTGTCGTTTTAGAGTGAGACTTCTCTCTCTCAGTTATTGTCATTACTGATTTGACAATAATTGAGCAGCAAATTTTTGTTTGGTCAAGAAGTGATCAAGCTGGCGGAGGAGAAGGTATTCAGTGGGAGATAAGTCCGATAAATATGGTGGGTGAGAAAGAGATTCATACTATAGCTCACTGAGAGTCTGCATAGTCTTTTGTGTGACGTGCAATATGAGGACACCACGACTGTACAGCGGCACTGACCATACTGGATTCCTGAGGGCAAGTCGACAGTGTATTTCTTGCAGTTCAGTACTGTAACGCTTCGCAGTGACAGTCCCGCCACGACGTATGAATCACGCCAACAGTAGACCACCATATAACCAGTTATTCGCCGCAAGTTGAGCAAAATTTCCCATTACAATCTCAGTAATGAAGGATTATCTATTTATTCTACTTAATATTCACGAACTCTTTCGACTGAACTAAATTTTTACTCTACTATATGTAACGTTGATATATTATTTTCTTTTTAAACTCGTAAAGCACATTATCATATTACACTTATATTACTGATTCAGTAATTAAGTATAAAAAGCTATTTACATACGGTATTTCAAACCCTACACAGCACAAAAAAAAACATGCTCAACGTTTATACAATCAATTAATACGTTGACTCACACGTGACGTCACTGACTTATTCAAGGATGCTAGAATTAGAGGACAGGACAAAAAAAATAGTTAAAATACATTTTTTTAAGGACATACTTTTCTTAAACAATTCGTACTACAAAGTACAAAAAATAATAATTTTGTTTACGCATGACCAGAAAGAAAAGAATGGGTCTCATGTACAGAATTCTTGAATTGGTGTGCCCTATGCTTTCCTTTTTAGTCATACATTAACAAAGTTCTTTTTTACTTTTTAGTACGAATTGTTTAAAAAAAAATATGTCTTTAAAAGAAGTTTTTTTTTTTTTTAATTAAGTTTTCGAGTTATTTTAGTGTTTGGATACTTTTTCTCAAGCTAATGTTTTGTAAATCAAATCCTAAAGTGCTCTGCAATTAGTTAAATCCAATATAGTTGCAGTCTAGTATTTATTTTAGCATAAAATAGTTTATATTAAAAGAAATATGCTTTAAATATATATATACGTATATAAGTAACTATGGAATAATGTATTGTCACCCGACTTACGTCGCTGTGCAAAGTTTCATCATTCTATGATGTCAGAAACTGAGTTAGATTAACGCGGCAAGATTTGAGGACACCACGAACCATTGTGAACTAAAGAAAAGAATGTAAGAAAAAGAAAAAAAAGAACAACCCGAACGTAACAACGTTAGTCTGCCATCTTGGTGTTTACAATCAGAATTTAAAAGAGTGATTAATATTTAAACAGATGTTTCAATCCTTTTTGAGTTGCTTAATTATTTAACCGAATTAGCATATCAATATTTAAATTATGTGTAGAGAGCACTCTCCTAAATTCTGGATGTCCACAGCACTGAAGTTTTTATGTTCGGATTCAGACTTTTCAATGTTGAACTATCCTCTAGTTCTAACATCCTTGGATAAGTCTATGGCATCACGTGTGAGACAACCTATTAGCTAGTTCTATAAATGTTGAGACATGCTGATATCTTTTATCAGGAGTATTATTTTTCTTGTGTCGCATTCTCTCGCTCCGCTATGCTATTCTGCTAGGTTCACTACAACAGTTTATGACTATGCGTTAATTTAGTTTCCATTTTTAGTTACGGTAGAAAATAATTTGCTTTTAGAAAATAATACCAGATCACACAACATAGTATATGAACTTATTAATTCCCATTATCATCATTGTTGTCAACATCATGATCACCCATTACATTTCTCATTCCTATTCGGGCAGAGGCATTGGTCGAATGGCTAGAATGATCGCTCTCGCTCTGTGTGTGTGTTGTGCTTAGTCCCAGCCTTAAACCCGATCGAAATAGACTCAAGATCGGAACTCTCTTTAATATAAACTGTAGGGAACGACCTTCGAAGTTCAAAAGCTCGTTTAGAACGTTTATAAGAATACAAAATCCAACTTCATTGGGTTTCTGATTTCAATCATATTCAACCCTTATGGTTTTCAACCTAATGATTAATTCACAAAAGAATGCATTCCGGAAATGCTGCATTTAATTTTGTATGGGTCAGACAGGTACCTTTGGTTATACCCGTCACATGACATCCCTCCGCCATTAGGGACGCTTAGGTCGTAGCTTCCTGTCTGGTCCATAAATGAAGTTAAATAAAAATTTTAATCTAAAATTACTGTAATGAATTCTTTCGTGAGTGTATCTACGAAAAGGCCATGAAAGCTACCATCCACTACCCTGTTCTAGATGAATGTTCGCAGAGTTGTTATATGAACAAAATCATATTATAACTACACGTACACACAAATTATATATACTGTAGAGCTTAGTCCAATAATAAGGAAATCATTCAAGATGTGATGATCACAGAATAGTGAGATGTAAACTGAAACAAGACTACCTTTGATGAAGCTTATTAACAAACGAAAACCGTCAGTTTTATATTTAGAAAATTAGCAAAAAACAGGACATCAAGAAGATGATCAGTTGTAACAATAAACTACTGATGAGATGATATCAAACAGCCAAGAAATAAAAGGTATCAATAAGGAAAAAAAAAAGCAAAATTTCGGAAGAAACTAGGGCCGCGGTGGCTAAATGGTAGACCTAAAGCGCTCACCTCTGGTGCTAGGTACCGTCGGTTAGATCCCTGCTCATGCTATGTTGGCTTTGAGGTGGGTTTTCTCATTCTTTCTTCATTCCACCAATACATCCCATTATCATCTATCTGGCAAGAGCCAAAGTTACCTAAGAGTCATTTCATGCCAAATCATCATAGCTCGGAAGCCGACTATCTCAGATTTACACCAAAATTGTATGATGGTTGATGACATATAGTAACATTAGTCCTCACTGACACAATGTATTCATACAGCAGAGTTGCCAACATCAAAACAGACGTAAAAAACATGCGTACAAGTTCAACAACAAAAAAGTCATAAGTTGGCTTCTAATTGTGGCAGAACATTCATCTTGGGCTTTTTTTTTTTTTTAAGCTAAGGAAACATAGTTTTGATAAAAAAATACTATTACAGAGGAATATTGCGTTTTTCGTTTCAAGATCACATGATGTAAGCCTTGAATATGTAAAAAAAAAATCTTCATTTCTTTAATTTTATTTTAAGGAATAACATATATTATATAGTTAAATGCGATCTATCTTTGATGCAAGCTTCAGTTTGGGATGACTTCGGGAACAGGAGTAAAAAAGGAATATTTAGTATGGACTTAAACCCTTTCTGCACTAAAAATGCTTAATGGCAAGTTCAGAGATGTCTGAAAGTCTCTCACTCGCAGTCTAGTTCCAGTCTGTCTGTAGATATTGTGTGGTGTACAAGGGGCTGGTACAATTTCTGTAAACACACACTTCTGTGAGTAGCAGAGTTTCCACCTGTGCCAATTTTCGGCACGATATCCAGCGTCCCGATGAATTTTTATTTTTTTATTTATATGTTCCTTCTTTCATTCTTTTCGAACACTACTTAAGCTATCATTCAATAACTGCAAAGCTGATTCTATCCCTATGTTGCCACTTGTTGCCCTCATCATTTGCAGTGCATAGCTCTACTCCAGAAGTTACAGAATCCCCTTCAATCTGTTTCCCACTAAGTAACTCTATGGATTACGAAACATGCAAGCTCATCGCCGCTGTAACAAACTTTCGCCATTCGGTTCTATGCTGACCATGATCAAGCCATTTCTCGATGATTGCTTCTAATATTGTCATCCCAACGACGTCTTGATCTTCCCAACGGACTCTCTCCCTCCGGCTTACCCACCACGATGGAATATAATCTTAGTTTCTCCCCTATCCGAGCTAATTTGTTTCGATCATTATCACAGATCACAGGTTAAATGTTGCTGTTTTTCAATCTTTTTGTTCAATAAAATCGAGATAGCCTCTGCATCGATCTGATAGTAGGGTGTACGTACGTCCACGAAAAAATTTTACCATTAGTGAGCTTTATCTGTTTTTTAGCACCATCCTAAAATTCTTCTGAAGTTAAAAATTACTAATGATTTAGCTGAAATCAACTGTACTTTTCTTATTATTAACAAAGACTTTTATACTTGCATTTATAAAATTCAACTGCACTCCGTCAAATAAAAACGTGGTATGCTGAACTCCCGATACGGAATTTTAACCATATAACTTTTCTCCTGTAAACTTCACATTTTTGGTGGCCATAAAGTAAATTTAACACTTAAACTATTATGAACCGCATAATTATATAGGGTGACCGCACCAACGGTTGACCAAATACGGAAAATTTTCAGTGGAAACAAGAACTGACGTTTGTATAATAATGGACAAACAGTTATTTTTCTACAAAACAAAGCCCGAGACAGTGCAGAATAAGTCAAAGAAAAAGCAGCTTGTATTTATTTCATTCGACAAGACAATCGATAAATATATTGCTAAAGGTGTAGTTGCACTAGCAGATGACAAGCTGCAGTAGCCAATTATGAACTGCGATTGTTCCAGTGGAAATCATTAATTCCATTTAGTGCAGATTGTTCATTGAACAACAAAGGAATAATTTAATTATTTCACTGTATGATCCAGTAGAAATACACGAATATCTTGTACATTTCTAACTCTGCCCTCTTACTGTGTGCTCTGCTCTCTTCCAGATCAACTTTAGTTTACGTAAATTTGGAGGGACAAAGCATTTCCTGATTGCACAACGTTTGGGGATTACACTATTCAGAGGAAGGGTGTAGATAACTGGTCCACCCTATGCATTACTCTAGGTTAGGTATCGTTATAAATAGTAACACAAAGTCATTACTTAAATAAGAAATACTATTTATTCTCATAGCCTCCCTTGTTAATTAATAAAAAGAATATGATGTTTATGTAACAGCGTAGGTGGACCAGCTATCTATTCAGTTACGGAAGTATAAAACATACCTTGTTTATTACTGTGTCCAATATAAACTCTATCATTATTAGCACATGTTTCCCTTATTAGTCAACCACTGGCGCCTGGTCCATTACTGGTACAGTAAGCCGTTTTAGTGGGCAAGAGGCTTTTTACACTAATAACTTGTCTTGGAATATGTCACGTAAAATATGCCAGGAATTTCTTTTGTAGATAACTCAAATGAATACACTAACTTTTGGTACGCGTTCCTGTAACTTACAGTATAATCACGCTATCCTTTTACGTTATTGAAAAGAGTGCACAAATCGTTCCATCCATACCGAAACAACTGAAAGAAGAAATTTTATCCAAGATAAATTTTACACCAGGTAATGTTGGCCCTGACAAATTTCTCTCCTCAGTTCGTCTCTGTAATATAAATTTATCTAAATAGCTAATTTCCAACTACTCAAATTGAGACAAAATCATTGCTCAAGACAATGGAGTTTATTAACTCACTTGACTGTTTCCTTTTCTCCTTTTAAAAGGAAACACGAAGATAATCTGCAAAATGAAAAAAAAAAGAGTGCATCACTCATATATCCTTCGAAAGGAAAATGAATTAGAGCTTTCTCACCTACATATATCTTTTTAAAAAAATATTTTTGGCACCTCGCGCGTAATTCTCTTTTGCCTGCTGTTCGCGTCCATTTAGTCTTTTTTTTTTAGTCAAATGTTTTTTTATCGTTTGTTTCAGTCATATACTTCCAACACCATTAAACAAATACTTGTGTATGGTAAATGTTTCAAAGAAAGATTTAAAATAGTTTGTTTGTTTCTATCCGCTTCAGTATGTTCATCTCATCGAGCTACATTAAAACGATACTGGACCGCTCATACAATAATAACTCACTGAAGGCGAATGATCAACTAAATACGGCAGGAAATAGCAGCCCATTACGCCATCAAAGAGGCAAATTAAAATTTAAGCGAAAAAAATACAAAATTAGGCAACAACGAAGAAAGTTAGACAGCAGAAAGCTTGCATATTGGAAGAAAATATAAAATGAAATAAAAATATAACTTATTATCACTTTATACCAAACCGAAAGTGAAAAAAATCTTACAAATATAATTTTTCATCTTCAAAATATCATCAAAAATACAAAATAAACCGAAAATCTGGCTACACAGCGTTAACAAGAGCATAAAAGTTAGGTAGAATCATGGACGTAAGAATATAACAGGACTAGTAACAAGCAATTCACTCAATGTTATAAAAATGGGACTGCTGAGTGTGCAGTTTGTCATTCCAACATGGCGGATTGCGCATACTTCCTGGAAAGCAAGCAGACGATGTTGTGAATGTGCAAATAAATTTTAATTGTCTAAATTTGTCCTTAACTACTAATTATTATAAAATAAGTGTTATTGCAATACACTTCCTTCCCAAGAGCAGTGAT
>JAGDQP010034412.1:2177-17832 GCA_022664845.1 Lepisma saccharinum | reverse complement strand
TCCGTATTGATCACGTTCAATGATGTTGGAAGGATTGTATCCTGTTCGCTGTTCTCCTCAGAAGATGAACAGTCGAGAATCAGAGTATAGAGTAAACCACGACTTATCACTGGATAATACGAACGTCCAATTTACATCTCCCAATGACTGTGATCTCGACAACATTGTAGACGATTCCTTCTCTGGCCGGTAGGCACACAAACTACCGGTCACCTTGCATACAGTCATCTTTTCCCAAGCCTTCTACCCACAGTTTTCCGAGTTATCTGCCTTCCTATTGCAGCAGCGTGGTCTGATGCCAGTTGACGGATGCTACTCCAATTGTGGCGCCTGGCTTTTATCAGCAAATAACGATCTTCGCTTCCAGATATAACTCTAGAGTGTCCTTGGCTGGCCTTCTGGATGTGTCTTCAGTGTCAATCAACAGTCTCCAAGAACGATTACCCACTGAGGAATTCACTCTGAGTTACCTGACTGCTTTGGTCTGTGACTGTACAACTTCAAGTCTTCCAATGGTTCTCCAGCGTAAAGCGTCATTTGACAGTCGTCTTTTAGTCATTCCTAAGCTGTCCAGTATCATTGGTATCATCTGCCTTTATGAAACACTGATAATCAACACCTTCGTATACTTTAGTAGACGTCATTTTTACAGCCTAGGGCTGCAGTCACTTGCTATGCTAGCGCCAACCCTTCGTTTCTACCATTAACTATGTATTTCTACATTAAAACGGATAGAAATATGTTTTCGACTATGCATAGATACCATACGACATTTTACAACAATTATTTACCACTTTATGCAAATTTTGCTTTAGTTTTGGACACTAGTGTAGATGCAGACAACTGTATAAGCTCTTCAAACACACATAGAGAGGTGACAACGTTTTGCCAAAGGCTTGGTTGCATAATGGAATGAAAAAGACAGAGTGGAATTGCGGAGCAACCATGTTACCAACTGAACACTGGATATACCTAGGTATATAAAATAAACTCTTGCAAAGATATTTCTGGATCTGCTTTACGTATTCATATCTTTCTTGGATACTCTGGTGGTAATATAACATTTCCCAAAGCACGCACGAACATTATTCACTCCACCTACACCCCAATTTGCAAATTTGCAACTCTTTTCATACTCAAATATCGAAGTTGAAATTTCTACCTTAGCTTCTCCTGATATAAGTGCTTAACGTGTGAAAATATGTACTTATATATTTCCCCTCTCCCACAAGAGGTAAGAATGTCCAGTATTCATACCATAGCATTATTCACCCCCAATTTGCACCAAATTTGTAGCTACCTTCAAATATGAATATCAAAGTTCACATTTTTACCGTAGTTTCTATTAACGTGTGAAGAAAATACATTTTTATATTTTATTCCACCAGAGATATTGGGCCTCCAATATGCATAAAATACGAATTTTTGGATTTTCGAAAATTCGTAAAAAAAATCATGAAGCATATATAACATACTTTGATATGTGAATAGTGTACAAAAATCAACTTCGATATCCAATCTCTTTCGGGTGAAAAAGCGTATTGAAAACCGAAATTGTTTCTATTTCAACAATCACATTTCGATACCATTTTGACGAGTTCAATTACTCTAGGTTTTTCATGCAGGGGACTAAAATTATCAAGCGGATTTTAAAGGAAAGCATGTTTTTTTTTAAAATATCCTATGATAAACTAGTCCGCATATACTATATTTTCCGTAAATGTCTGCTAACACAAATTTTAGCACGCGAGCAAACCAAAAGTGGGTGCCATTAATTAATAGATTGGTATAGAAATAAAATTATATTAATTTTGTACTATCCTTAAGTGGAAGGAGTTGAACAGCCAAGCTAAACGATTTTACATGGACTGATCCACAGGTATCGTGTACGAAGTGCAGTGTATTTCCTAATTTTCATATGGGAGGGGGGAGCAAACACACTATTTGGGGGGGTACTTTCCCCTTGTAACCCCGTGGTTACACCCCTGGCTCGGGGGTATACGCCGTATACCCTCTGATTCACCTTACATATTAGCGTATATGCCTTCTGCTACGATGTGTATGTATACCTTCAACTTTGGTTTTCTTTATTTGATTTCCCAATTACCCTAATGAGATTAATTATTACAGTCAAATAGTTTCGGTTAAAGATGATCGGGAACAAAATATTGAGAATGGGAAGAGGGTATAACTACATGATGTCCGTTACTACTTTATCGCCATCTTTTATGCTAAATAATTTTGTTGAAATGTGTACCGTTAATTTGAGCAGAACTTTTGTTAGCTTGGTTATTCTCTTTGTAATATGAAATTTAACTTACCTTTTCAAAAACCAAGGTAGAAATTTGAACTTTCGATGTACTATATACGCGTAGATATGTAATGGACTGGACAAGTAAATATTACGTAGAATTATAACTGATTGTTAACTGATATAGTAGCTGGGTAGGTGTACAAAAATTCTGAACAATATTCTGTTTTTATTTTCCCTCAATGTAGCACCTAAATAAAACCAGCATATAACTTCGTTGTTACTACCTAAATAACATATAAGTTTTTTTTTCGTTGAATTATTTTATCCCTGTCT
The DNA here is from genome assembly GCA_022664845.1 of Lepisma saccharinum. Classification (NCBI taxonomy): domain Eukaryota; kingdom Metazoa; phylum Arthropoda; class Insecta; order Zygentoma; family Lepismatidae; genus Lepisma; species Lepisma saccharinum. The sequence goes on along the minus strand of JAGDQP010034412.1, from coordinate 15,245 downwards.
TTAATGGAAACATGAACCAAAGGACTAGGGACATAAACTACTATAAGATTCAAAAACCTAGCGTATACGGTATACCCTGTGATAAATTTGGGACTACAGTCTACACTGAGTCACTGGGAAAGGTGCCGGCAAAATTGGATCGAAGCCATCTTAACTGGTACAGTGGGTCACCATTGCCAAACATTTTATAAAATTCAATTATCGGCGCTATAGAAAAATACTGTCGGTGTTCCTGTTCTTAAGAACCCCCAGTTGTCAGTGTTGCACACTTATTTTCTATAAAATTCAATTTTTAAAATGACTTCCATTGCGTTAGACGTATCTGTACCAAATTTGGAATAAACAGTGGGTGTTTCCTATCAAAGGAAACATATTTCGGTACATTTACAGTGGTATCCTGTAAATGTACCGAAATGTCCGCTTGTTCAACGGTTTATTCGACGTTGAATAATGGTTGAGAAGAAACGACGTAGAAACGGGTTTAATTAACCAACACAGATCATGAATCCTGTCTATTGGTATACACACATTCAATTTAATTTTATCTGTTGCTTTTATCACGATATACGGTGGTAATTTTTCAACAGTAAATAATCCGAGCGGCTGCTGTGGGGTTCGAACACAGGAACTTTCTGCACTTCTCGTTGCGTTGGCCACTTATCTAAGAATGTACTTGGAGAGGCTAATATTCTTTTACTGTTTCGTTGAAATTAAATGTTGGTTGAAATATAGTTTAAAATTCAACTTGTTTTCAACATGCAAATCAAAACATGAACAATATAGTTATTTTCATTGTATTTGCTTTTAATTAAAATGTTTAAGCAATTAATTAGAAATACAAGAGTGAACCGAAATCTAGGACATAGTATGAATGATAGTTGAAAGTACGTCACATTAACGTCGTACCAATGAAATTTTAACTTCGTCGAAATATGGTTTAAAATTCAATCTATTTTCAACGTGCACATGAGAACACCAAAATTAGTTTGTATCATTCAATTAGTTTTTAGATATATTTTTTGATATAACACTAGTAAGAAATGCATTGAACAAAATCTATTATACCATAGTTGCAAATAACATATTGAACACACATTGTATTAACATCTTATCAACGGAATGACGTCTTTGTTGAAATATGAGTTAAAAGTAAACGTATTTTTCTTTTCAACCGATAACGGTTAATGAACGAAACGAACCTAAAATCAACGTTGAAAACACGTATGTGTGCTACTGGGCTTGTGATTATTATTAGAATCGCAGCGCTAACTTGTTGTCGTATTATGGTTATCTAGCATTTCGTCCCCTTGGAACCAGAAGGTACTATGTCCACTTTTAGGCAAAATGGAGTTAACACTGCAGTCTAAGACCTTGTATTGAAAGTCATCAGCTCCAAAAATATCATCTCACAAAGCGGTCTCCCAGTGGTTAAAATGGAACTTAATATGATACTTTAATATTGTTTTTTCTCAAAAGCAACTAGTACCTTCTGGTTTTACCTTGTGACAGAAGAAACAATCATTCTTGCGTATATAAGTTCTAAAGAGAGAAGTCATATTAATGGTTGTGGTGAATAACTTCATTATCAATTATTTTAGAACGGGATACATGATCACTATTAACTGTCATTTATTTTTTTTCAAGGTTAGGATATTAAAGTTTTCAGAAAGCAGCAAGCAAAAATCGGATTTCGAATACAGTGAAGTTTGTACACTAAGAATCATTATCTGCAGTCAAGTACTATAATTTTACTGTACAAATCTTATGCAATATACTGTAAATCAATCACTTTCATGACCAGGGGGCACAAACTCACATCTTCTAAATTTTATTGGAGAAGGGATTTAACGTGTTAATTACATGAAGCAAACTGATCATCAAATTAATCCGAATGAATTAAACCCAAAACACAGATGATTTTCAGTATACAGCTGGAGAAGATAGTACACAGAAACTACCAATGTTTTAACTGTAAATAAAATATTTATTTACACTTACACTCTTTGCTCTTTACAATGGCGATACAAAATAGGAAGTATCAATTACAGCTTTCGAGAATTATTTACAATAATAACATTACTGTATTTACTTTCAAGATATTGACGAAAATTCAATCAGATATGAGCAATTTTACTTTCTCCTGACACCTAGCGGAACTTTTCGTAATCTATTTTAAAGGTTTCTTAATATTTCAGTATTTCCCAATTTTTTTATTGGTAAGCATTTATAGTCAAAACTCCATTTCATCGGAAGCTTTCATGACCCGGTGTGTAGTCCTGATAGAGTCCTTCAGTTTCCTTTGACATTGCATTTCAGCATCCGTAACACATACCTAAAATAGAGATAAAATATTTTTGTATTATAAATATAATGCCCGTTGCAACCTTATCTTAACACACCCCTACATCTACGAACGAAATAATTATAAATTACCTTTTTTTTGCGTGCCTCAACTATTTTTGGCTTAGGTTTCAGAAACAATATTTTCGTGTATAAGCCGCATGATTTCGATTCTGTACAGGGTGTATCTTACAGTATTTTGACCCCGTATGAGATGTATCGTTTAAGATACATTTGATACGCCTTTCCTTAAATATAGTGGAGAGGGGACACATTTGAACGGAGGGAACCTTAGCACAGTGGAGATAACTTTTCATTTATCAAACGATATTTCTTTTGTCCAACAGTTATAAATTGCAAACACCATGCCACACAGCGGTCATTTCTTTTTCGCCATTTGTGTGCGTTACCTTGAGAAGTGTAGTACTTGATGCAATTTGTGGGTACCAAAGTAAAAATTCATCGTAGAGATTGTGAGCTTCTGGAGAGAAGAGAACTGTAGCATATCTTTCCATGTTAACTTACGAAATAACTACACTCCTCCACGCATTAAACTGTCCTTGTTGCTTTCTGATAATCCTTCTTTTTCTCCCATAATAACAAAATGTGCGTAATTGGACGTACTGGTGCAGCTTTGAACAAAAAAGAAGGGGTAGATTTGAACAAGGTAGCAGCTTCTGTCTCTACAGCTAAATGTTACTGTTGAGAAGAAATATTAGTTTGCAACATATTCAATTCAAACATTAGTTTGCAATTAGTTCATTTTTTGTGATGCACTTTACCAAGTCATTTTCAGTTAGAAGTTAGGTACCCATCCTCGTCCTAAATACCACGTTTTTAAAATACTGATACTTTATTATTTCGAAAAGCATGAAAACATACACCAAATATATGAAAATAGAACAGCAAAAGATATAAAGACCGAAGTCCAGGGGGGCAAGTGACCCCTTGCCCCTTCCAGCCGACGTCCCCGCTTCCCGCCTCAAAGTGCTTTAATTTCCACACTGTTATTGTGTTCACTATCTTTCTTTTGCTACCAATTACTCTACTATTGAACTATTCCTCCCTTGTGGAAGACGAGAATGTGTTGATAATTATTTTGAACTGTTGCCAGATATGATGACGTGCTTTCTCCTACCTCTCAGGTATGATGTTGGAAAATAAATTTTCCTTTTTTTTTTTCTGGCTCAACTGGCTACTTTTGACCGAAGTTCGTTCCGTGTATGGGATGGCATTCCTCGGCGACGGGACCAGGAATAGGAGATGGTAAGCGGCCAGAGCCTTAATTGAAGTATCATCTCGGCATCCGCCTGATGAGACTGAAGGAAACCTCAATCTAAATAACCGACACGGGGCTCGACCGCGTACCTCGATGTTATAGACTGTACCACGGGGTCTGGGTATAAGATGGTAGAAGTTTGCTATGTTTCCCATGGAAATTCAGACTACAAGAAGCATCATTGTTAAGACCTGAAGGACAGACTGGAGAGCCCATTTTCTCAATCACCCGATTCCCAGATCAAATATTAATAGTTCAACTCCATCACGAAACTACCTACAATGTTATGAGAAAATTGACCAGGATGTGAAATCTGTTGTTATTCACGAAAAGTCCAGAGGATATATTCTTCATACTTTTTTCCGATTTATTTGTTATTAGTGGAAACGTTTCTTTTACTAATTTCCACGTTTTCTACCCCCTAAGTTCACGAACTTCTAATCTCATCGATAGAAATTTAATTTATTCCTTGGAAACCAAATAAATATGTCATATTTAAATATCTTATAAAATAGGTCATTTAAAAAGAACATCTTCCGAGGCGTGCCTACACGTAATCACAAATTATCCATGACATCTTAATATACTGTGTGCATGACATCATTTTCCCACGAAAACAAAACAACTTAAGATGTTTCATATGTGAAATTTGCTTTTAAATAAAAATGTATATCTGTCTCAACAGCTTTTCAAGGTCGTACACACGCGACCACCCGCAAATCAAATTCGTGACAGCCTCACTGGCACATATTTTTGTTCATGAATGATTTTTAAGAAAATGTTTCAGAAGAAATAAAACAAAATAATAAATAACAAATTCAGGTTTAAAAAATGCGGATCTCTTCTTCAGCTAAGACACAAAATGGGGCTTCGTTTCAGTATGTCAAAAAGATTATTGAGCATTAACGTGCCTGTATCCAGATTGAACAGGAGAAAAGAAAAGGTCTAAAAAATAGTTCTTCATTTGTCATGTTTTTATATAAAGAAGCAAAGGCTTTTTATATCGAAGATGGGACACTTCTTTTCAACTAAGCAGGGGTGTATTCAAAGTTGTAAAAGGAAGTAATACGTTTAGGCCTATTCTAGCGTGAAACTTTTTTTAAAAGATGTGGGAAACTCAACTTGTTCTTTTTCGTGCAACAGGTTGAACAAAATAGAAACGAAAAGGAAATGGGTGTGTCAAAAAGGAAGCTTCATTTCTTCTTCGTTCACGCCATATCTCACCTCCAGCAGAGTTCTTCACGAAACAGGTGACTTCTCTACATGGGTTACTGTAATAGTGATTTTTTTTTAGTATTTTTTTTAACAGCGTCAAAGTCAAGCAGGCCCTATATAGTTTATGTTTTCGTAAACCATCAACAGCATTTCAGAGCAGTTCAATCTTCTCCAATGTCACTTGCCTCTAATAAATATTTTCTTTTTGTCGGCAGCCTTTGAAGAGCACACCAAAATTTCAACATACATAACGCTTTCCAGAGATATTTTACGATGGATAGACAGAAATGGAGCTTCCCACGGACCTTCTTATAATAAAGCCCACTTCTCGCTGGAATTTGGGCTATGAATTCTTCGTAATTTGGTCAACATTTCGCATATATTGTCACTTTATAAACTTTATTAGATTTTCCTAGTAAGGCATGCAGTCCGAAGTGTTAGGGCTGATTTTCATGAAAGCTTGCTTTGCTTGCGAATAGCCAATTGAAACACGTGTTAAACGTAGAACACGTCATAGGGGGCCTTAAAATACGTGTTTCAATTGGCTACTCACCCAAATCGCAAGCAACGCAAGCTTTTATGAAAATCATCCCTTAGTCCTAGAAATGTTAAGTTTTTTAATTTTCTACTCGTAGACAGGTTTGTGAATCAAAGGTCTATGAGATAAGTTAAGCCGAATCAATAATGATAATTCTATTGCTCTAAAATCATCGACAACATCTAAAAAAGGTCTATTTTTAAAATTTTATAGAATGGTTTGCATAACTATCAAAGATATACTTTTTTTTTTTAATTTAACTTAAGTTCGTTGTGGTTTCTGTAAAGTGGATTAGAGGTAAACATTAGTCCTAATTTAAGGTTTCGCAGGGAACCAAGATTACGATAATTTTACAACTATTTTAGTTTTCCAATCATCTGACCACAAAATCAGTACTTTTGGAAACTTCAAGGTTACTTTTCTCCATTTATCTCTATTTAAAAGCAATACTGGACTAATCGGAGCCATTAAAAAAAAATAACGAATAGATGAACCCCAGGAGCGAAAAGGAACAGTTTATTTCGATTGTCCACTTCCAGTCAAAACCATTATGGACGAAATTGTCAGTTCTAATTAATAGAAAAAAGAAATATCTAAGTTTAACGGTTAATCATTGGAGGACGACTTGATAGTCGTATTCTGGAAAGACGAACAATAATTACTTTTTGTGTCTACGAATATTGACGGAAGGATTTTGTCCGGGCTATTCAAAATATGGATGTAATGATGGTTTTGCAAGCATTTCATTTAATTGATATAATTTCTACTTTGAAGCTAGATACACTTCGTATTATGAGAAGTATTTTTTTTATGAATAATTATGTTCCAACGCAACAAAAGAATGTTGTTTGTATTAAGTTAATTTGGTTGAGAATACAATGTCCTAGAAAAGTAAGAAAAGAATACTTATGTTCTGTAGTTATGAAGTGGTTTACTTGGAAACTAATTATTAGTTGCAGTATCGCCGGAGACATTATTATTGGAAAGCATTTAACACCAATGATATCTGCATTGCATTAATGTATATTTTATGCAATTTTGGCAGAAATTGTTATGTGGTTAATTGTGGTTATTTTCCTGATGAAACACGCTTGTTTCGGCCAGACAACTGAAATATTCTATTTGAGAGTTATACTTTATCCTGTGTTTGCATTTGGAAGAAAATGTATTAGTAGGATAAACTTTAGTTTATGTCAAGCATCGTTTCTTTTGACAGCAAAACAATTATTTAAGGTATTCAAAGCTATTACTAATCCAGTTTTTTACGCATGTTATCGCTTTGTGGTCCGTTTTTAATATACGTCTTAATTCTTGCACAAAAAAAAAGACGTAAACATTATTTAAAGCATGTATTTATTATATGTACAATCCGGTACGTACATAACTCAAGAATTAAGGCATAAATAAAAAAAACTAAGTTAGAACTGAAATATTGGTCTATATTGGTTTTGACTGGAACTGGATGATCGAGCTGAAATGTTTACTCTGGGGTGTGTCTACCTTTCTACACAAGTCGATCCAGGGCCGGCCGAAAGGTATATTCTACTACAAGCGAAGATTAATGGCGCCCCTTTCCTTCACACCAATCACGCCTTCATTGATAAATAAGGACTTTTCCCGAAAGTTAATTCTAGTATTAACCAGCTTCCATTTCCTAATGAATATGGCAAATTTTACAACGCTTAGTAGTAATATTACCTTACAGTTTACTTATTCAGGTAACGTTAGAGAAAATGACAGTACCAACAATAAGACAAGATATTTACATACAATATAAGCAAACAATGAACTCTTTATGATTTATTGAGCAAAAATATGGAGAAAATATTATGAATCTGATATATCAAACATTTAAATATAAGCTACAAAAAGTAAATAGACTGAATTGAGAATGTTTTTTAAAAAACTGATCAAATCATGAAAGAGTATTTGAATCTGTACATATAAAATTGAAAGTGACAAATTGAAATTGCTTGACCAATTGGAGTGATTTTTCGCACATGATCATCAGACACTGGACCGGACTGGGAAGTTATCGTATCAGTTTGAGTCTAAAATTATTATCTTCAGAAATAATCGACTATCTAATTTGTCCATTGAATTCCAATGGCGGTGGTAAAAACAATGGACAACTTTAAAAGCAAAGCACGCGGCAACCCACACTACAGTGTTGTTCGACGGGTTGGCTACCTCCAAGGGGTCAAATCTGGCATGACTATTTTGGCCAATCAGAGTACGCAAAATGAGAGTTGGCCTCAACTTAGCGCTGACTAGAAGTTTAGCGGTCGATTGTAGAACTGACGCTTAGTCTTTCTCGGATAAATTTTCTCTTCTTCGAAGTCAGTTTGGATACCAATGCTTTTCCTTCAGCCATCACATTGTTCGCATCTTAACCTGATATTAAGTTTTGAAGGAAATCCCTGCCACTTGGCAAAAGGTTCATAGCACTAGACATTCTCTGAAGTTGCACATTGACATGGCTAATTTTATAGAAAATTTGGTTCCTAGCAACTTAACAGCGAATAAATTTGAGGCTGTTAAGTTTTTTTGACAATTCTTGCTGCAGTGTTTCACCCGAAAGCATGTTTCTTTATTTTAGTGTAATGTGCGGCCTTTAATTAACACAAGTATTCTGGATTATCTCTTTGAAATAAAGGAGCTTCTGCCCCTCGTTTTCCTTTTGTAGTTTTATCGAGTATTCCAACATCCTCCCATGTTCTTATAATGATGTTCTGTATTGTAAGCGGTTTACTGGCATTCTTCGTTAAATCTGTAGGTAGACACGGACCTAAATGTACGTATCCATTTTCTTTCTGTCAAATTTTGAAGATTCCTTTTCTATTACATATTTACGTACAAGTCTTTTTTTTTTTTTTTTGTGGGGGGGAGTCTGTTTATCTATATTATAGAAATTAAAGTGACTGTGTTTGTGTTATCATCACGCCAAAATGGCTTGACCGATTGGAATGACTTTTCGCATATGATCAAATATTGGACCAGACTACAATGTTATTATATCAGTCGCCATCTTGGATTCAAGATGGCCACTCAAAAACCATTTTCCACACCGTTTGAGCTAGAGATACAAAATTTGGCATAAAGGTGTATCATCAAGAGGACTTTAAGAAAATATTACATATTGAAAAGTCGCTATCTTGGATTCAGAATGGCCGTCCATAAACCACACCAAGTTAGAGAAATAAAATTTGGTATGAAGATGTACCATCACCAGTAGATTACAATAAATGGGGCAAACCTCCCCTATCGCAGCAGATCAGCACCATGGAGCGCAGTCTGGTTACGATAAAAACTCAGAAAGTTGGGGGCGCAACCCACCACGGGGAAGCGAGTATTGGTAACAGTCCCGATGACTGTTGCCAACATATTTTATTCATCCCGCGCCAACGGGCTGGCAAATCAGCTAGTTCGTGGATAAAGGATTCCATGCTTCAGTCGTCTGGTAGTAATGGATATTACGTTAGAAGTTATTATTTAAAACAACACCGCAAATTCACAGGATACGGGACTTACAAAGTAGCCCGGGCACACTAACCGCATGATAGCAGATATGAACAAGAAACCAGATTACCAGGGAACCAGAACAAACTAAAATCCAGGGTATTTTCCCAAAGTTGAAACCAACCAGCCAAGAGGAAAACCGAACAAGACAGCACCCAAACAAACTGCAGGTCAAGCAGCAAAAAGCCCGGTGAGATTACTACTGGCAAGTAAGACAAACGGTCATTTTATGAAGACATCTTTATCTTTGTTGCTTAAGCGAAGCTGATATATATGATACATATTAGTGTTTTTGTTATCTTAAAACTACATGCTGAGTGCTTTGTACTATAGAGCAAAATAGCACGCTTTTATAAAGACAAGGTTAATGTAAAGCAACGTTCTCCAACAAAAGATGGCAGTACTATATCCGTATATATTTTCATGCCTAGGTTCAAACATTTACGGAAGAAAAAGGTCATAACCAATTCAAGAGTCAGATCAATGCCAATTTTTAATTTTCTTTTTTGAAAATTGTTGAAAGAGCTTCATTATTGTAAGGTTTGATATTCACAGCAACCATCAAGAGACTTCAACAATGAAGAAAAACGAAAATAACAAATCGACATTAGTCGGACTTTTGAATTGGTTATGCACTTTCTTCCCTGAAAGTTTGAACTCTCTAGGCTTGAATTTGTAGGAGCCTAGAAGCAGCATTGAAATTTCGTGCAACGATAAAAATACTTTAGACATATACGGAGGTAGTGCTGCCATCTTTTGTTAGAAATCGTTGCTTTACATTAACCTTAATATGTGAACTATGTAAAGTACAAAATACAATTTATATACGAAAGATTTCCTCCAACTTTTTTTTTTATGATTCTGGAGTCAACACTATGATCCAATACCATATTTTCCTTAATTGACTCTAAAAGAAAAGCTTTTGTAGTAACATTTTAGAATTTGAAAGATTATAAGAAACGTCTCTTAGTTTATTTTATTTTCAATAATGGAAAAAAGTTAGTAATAACCTTGTTACCGGAAACATTAAAGAGAATAATACGCATTTCATGTTGTAGTTTTTATTTTTAGTGAAAATGTTATGTATTTTCTGTCCATATTTCAAATACAGAAAAAAAAAAGTATGTAAAAATTTAAATCAATTTGGAACTTTCCCAAACATCTGCCATATTTCCGGTCAGTAAAAGGCAGCTGTAAATTAAGTGCAAAAGTAAAACTCAAGACTGAAGAATTATTTAAATGCCTTTTTGAAATAGAAAGGAAGTTATCAAGACTCTTTTCCTGAAGTCATTTGGGCCGTACAATTCTTTCTTATACGTCCCTTTAAAAAAGCACGCCATCTATACTACGGTACTCGTGATACGCCAGCGTAGCCAGCTGGTTTTTTTTAAAAGGAAGCCTTTCAGTACAACCTGTTACCCCTGCCACTCCCCTACTCGTCTGTGCAAACGTTCGTTTTTTCGAATTTAAATGTCGAGCTCTTGTACAATGTGTGTGTACGTTTTTGTCCGTTAAATCGGGGAGGGTCCTCCACTTAGCAATTATAGGCACGCGCGCACTGCCACCCGTATGATGTTGGCTTCCTTCCGGCAGGATCACAGTCACATCTCCGTTCTTCCCTCCCCTTACATTATGTCGGTTTCTTTTTGTGTAGTGGCGGAGGAAGAACATTATATACGATAGAAAGGAAGAGAATTGGAGAATCTCGCCAATATGTTAGCTTTCCATTCAATGAAAAAGACATAAATAAATTCCATATGTGATCTTGTATAGGTACGCAGTCATAACAATATAGTGCCATGTGCGTGTGTGATTTTTGTCACTGCTAAGTTACGTAACGTTGAACGAAGTGACTAGTAATAGTGATAATTTCATCACTGAGCTACATAAGCTGTTTTTGGCTGTAGTAATTTCTTCCACAGCTCATGTCCCTCGAAAAACGATTCAATCCGCGTAGGAATTATTTCTCTGGGAGTGGATAATTTTGAATAACAGAAGAAAAATAAACTGTGTTTCATCTGGTACAATGAAAAGAAAAACATCTAACCCCATTGTTCTAACCTATTTCCGCGTAAAATTTTGGAAATGTGTATAACGAAAAATAATCTAACCTGACTTTTCTAATCAAATCGCAGTGAATTTTAAAAAAAAAATGTTGAATAACGCAAAAAGGAGCAATTACTTAAAAGTACAAATAAAAAAATATGTAAATTTGTTTATTAAAAAAATAAAAAAGAAGTTGGCTCTCACCGGGAATCCGAACCGCGTTGTACAACCATCTATCCGATACCCTGACCATTACACCAAGTCGGCAATTCCTCCGCTGCTATTTTGCACTGTTCTTTATGATTCTAATAGTTCAACACATTGCTAATAGATGCATCCTTGTTTCTAACCAAATATGTAACTGAACGAAGAAGAAGAAGAACTTGTAAGTAAGTTGGAAGAACCCTTTTACCTCGTGCAGACGAAAATGGATATAAAATCAAGAGAAAATAAAACAAGTTTAGAAGGCAAAGATGAGATAAAGAGCAATCTATTTCTAAAAAATAAAAAAATAATAATGAAAAAAGGATTTTTTTTTAAAAAAATACGCTTTATTAAGATGTACTAAAAAGTAAAAAATAATAAATTGAATTAATCTTATGAATCAGAAAATAAAAGCGTGGGTTTCTTAGATATTATGATTTTATGATAAGGTATGCAAGAGCACCCACGCTTTTATTTTCCAATTCATAAGATTCATTCAATTTATTATTTTTTACCTTTTAGTCCATCTTAAAAAAGCGTGTTTTTTAAATCCTTTTTTATGTATAATAGATGAATATTAAACTCCCTGTGAGATAGGCAACCCAAACTTCACACAATAGATGCGACGTTGCGTACATCTAAGGATAATTTCCAATTATTTTATTTATTAATTAATTACAGTTAACTGAATTATTCTATCGTATATCTAATGACTGAATATTGTATTGTCATCGGAAGCAAGCAAGTTTACAAAATTTCAAAGAAATCGCATGGTGGGAAGTGAGTTAAAAATCAAGTACAAGATTTGTACCAGAGATGATTACAGAGCAAGTTAATAAAAGGCGTGTAAAAATAAAAATGACTACGCCTATAAAGCAATATACAAGGTAAACAATGTTAAATTTATCAAATATTTCTTATGAAATATAACGGCTATTATGGTCGAAAACTTCATTGACATCTTAGCAAATGAAAATAATAATTTTCCGCCAATGACACTTCTCGGCGGTATCACGTGATCTTATTCCCGTCCGCCAACCTACTCGTCAGATGGCAGCACAGGCCTTCTTGTATACTATGCAATGCACAGTATAACAAGAGGCACTTATTATTTTCTTTGACGTAACTTGTCGGTGATAGGCATGGATCTCGATACGGGAGATGGATCTACTTCTAGGTGACCTGAAATTGAAGCCAGCACAAGCCATGAGTACCTGGAAGGTGAGATTGATTTAAAAAAACAACTGAGCATCAAGTTCCATACAATACCATATTTAAAATATCCCAGTCTTCCTCCTCTCTTCCTTAGCTAGATCTTCATCCATTCTTTGCTTCCACACACCCAGGCATAGGCCAACCAATAAGACGCAAGTAAATTCCAATCCACCAGGCAAGAATAATCGAAAACCGGAGTCAAATTGACCCAGCTGAATTGTATTGGGCCAGTCTATCTGTCTCCCGTATCTAAATCCATGGGTGATAGCCCCCAAAATGGCCAAATAGGCGTGTACCAGTTATTGCCTGGCACTGCTGAAACCAGCACCCCTAACAAATATTTGTTCCTGTGAAGCTACGTCCTACGTGAAAATACTAGTGATCATATATTTTTTGCCTTAAAGGTTAGAATAGCTATGTTAGGAATCTGAAAGTTTTAGTTAGTTTTTTTTTTTTTTTAAAGAAAAGTCCTAATTATTTGTCCCCACAGCAAATAAATAGGTACCGTACTGTGAAAAAAAAGTGGCATACCAGTTATTGGCATAGTAGCAGTAACTAGTTTGCATAATTTACATAATGATACATGCTAAGGTGTCTCTAAACATCCTTCTAGTTGTTTAATAAGGAAAACACTACAATAATAACCTTGCAGTTATAACAATAAATAACTAGAGAAAAATGAAAGTACAGTCCTTAGCTTATCTGCTTAGAT
>JAGDQP010034411.1:0-20127 GCA_022664845.1 Lepisma saccharinum | reverse complement strand
TGAATTTTTTTAATGACAAAAATATAACTTAAAACGTAACAGTTTCGGAAGTATAACACTTCCCTCCTCAGACTACAGTTGTAGAGTGTATAGTCTGAGGAAGGAAGTGGTATACTTCCGAAACTTACGTTTCAAGTTATATTTTTGTTATTAAAAAAATTCAGCCTTGTCAGAAAGCTGCGTTTTTCTTTATTCAAGATGGATACAAGGCCATGTTATAATAATATCCATGAAGTAATTTGTGAACGTTTTCAGAATAACGTTGTTTTCTGTACATTCCGGGATAACGAGTAAAGGTTATTGAATGACCTATGGTAAGATTGAGTATTAATTTCAAGAAAGCAAAAATTATTGTTATGTTGAATATATAATGGTTAAATGAAGGAAAGCTCTCGAAACTCTTTTTAGTAGTGTTTCCTTGAAGTTATATTTCTAGAGTTAGATGTTCAGTGTACGTAAACTTAAAGAAGCAACTCTTTGTTTATCCTGCAGACATATATATGTTGCGAATCAAGAAACAGAACCCAAAGAAATTACTTACAATAATTCATGCTCTACCGATATTTAGAAAGGAACGTAAGAAACTTGACCCGGATGACGCGACAGACGCGGTAACCCGGTTTAAAAGTTGACCCTAATTACACGATTCACCTGGGGTCATGACTCACATGACAGAATAACTTTGTAATCTTAACCCAATTGATCCAGTGACCCGATCTTGACCCAACGACCCTTTCTTGACTCGATTTGACCATGATTGGTTAGAATCAATGAATATTTTTCATATGTCAGATTCACGTATTTCTTCAGAATAGCCTCTCCAAGGAGAGAGTTATTTGCACACCTCCGGGGGTATTTTCTTTCTTTCCTGAGACTTTTTCCATATGTTTTTACTATTGTTAGGAGGTTTCGAGCATCATACTCTTGATTATCTAGAAAGCAAACCATTGCTCCCGATCACCCCTGACAGAAACACTGTTCAGATGCGAAATGTCATAAGGAAAGAATAAAAGCACCTTCTTTATCTTCCGGGTCATCGGGTCACCAGGTCAGATCGGGCCCAAGCATTGACCCGATCACCCAGAGACCTAGACCAAAACTTGACACGAATAACCGTTTCAGCTCTGGTTAATGTACCATGCAATGTATTCCAAGGTACAACATGTGCGTCTGTCTCATGGTACAACAGGGCTGTACGAAATCATAAAAGTGGCGGCATATTAAAAATGCTACATGTAGAATGGCAATTTATGTCATAGAAGAACTTACCTAATTCTCTTGTAGGTGGTTATTATTATAGAATATAGATGATAGAAAACAACTCCAATAACGCCACCATAAAACAAAAACGAAATTTGTGAACAGTTACTTTTAACTCTCGAAAAAGTGTTTTCCGATTCACTCAACACCCAACTACCTGAACACAACGAAAACCATGAAGTTACTACTTGATAAGCTTGACACACGACATAGTTTACGGAGTAATTTCTAAATAGCATAGGCATACAAGTGTTCCAAGGTACATTATCCTCAAGGTATACTCTCCCCTATATATACAATGGGTGTTTTACCCGAAGGCAGGTTCTGACCTGAAGATCGCTGGACAAAGTGAACCGACCAATGGTTGTTTGTCATTGCCTTCCATCAGATGAAGAAGACCTCCATCTGAAGAAGACCTCTAAAATTTAACGTGTGTTCCGAACCATTTATGCCCCAACCGGGAATCCAACCAGGGAACCCTTGATTACAAGGCAGCGAGCGTTATAACTCAATCGCAGGGGACAATACCAGGATACTAACTGATTTGGCGAATACAGTATTAGCTTTTCCTTTGTATACTTTCCACAATGTACGTTGAGTTAAAAAATGATAGATTGCTAATTAGTACCATGTAAATCTAACGTTTCTGTTTGTTTAAATCGATTAAAGTGTTAAAAGTTCTTAATGACAAATTTATCTTTTTCAGTTAATGTTCCAACCCGGGTCACCAGATATGTCACGAAGTGCCGACTGCGACCAGGAGCCTCACAGTGGTCCCAAATGCCGAAAACGTGGCCAAAAACCTCTTAAAAAGTTTCCAATTTTGGGACTTTTATGTCCCTAAATAGTTAGGTTGTGACCTGTAGCCTTAGAAATGACCTATTTCAATGGTAAAATGTAAGCATGTGACTCGCATAACCTGTCGTGCAGTGTCGAGTAGAGCACGCCACTTTGGAAGACTATACAATTTACCTTACATTTGATCGCGCTTTACTTTTGTTTGTTTATGTATGTGTAACTGTTTTTGTTATGGAAATAGCTAACGAAAGTAAGTAAATAAAATAATATTAAATTTGATTTTGTTAAATTATATAAACAATTAAATTAGAGTAAAAAGCTTTGATTTGAAAAAAATAATTATGCATAGGTTAGAAGTCCCACGAGACCACTCTTTGAAATTATTTTTCTCGGCTTCTGGAATCATTCCTGATTTATTTACAAAAAGAAGAAGAAGAAGAAAAACAGCTGCCGACTTTTTTCCCTTTATGTTTAATAAAGTAATATCAAATTAGAAACAAGCGACCTCAAAAACTCTTATATATTAATTTTTGTTGACATTACGCTATTTTTCAATACTAAGTCCACGATATTGGATCCGCCATTTTTAAAAAAAATAATATCTAATTCGAATCGGCGACCTCAAAAACCCTTATATATGGATTTCTTGACATTACACTATTTTTCATTGTTAAATCAGCCATATTGGATTCGTATTTTTTTTCAAAAACTAATATCCAATTCGAAATTAGTGACCTCAAAACCCCTATGCGAGTCATTCCATGTCAATTCAACACACTTTTTCTACCTCACCCCCTCAGATTTCTATGATTTTTGGTTTATTGCTAGTAACCGTTGAGAAAATGAAAAATGATTTCTTTAAGATTTTATGGCGCACTGGTTTTTTGTTTTATGAAAGTTCAAAAAGTCAAATCCGTATTTTTAGCTTACAAAATTAGTTATTACTCAGCAACGGTTGGTGTTAGAGAACTCGGAGAGGGCTTGTTTTAAAGCTCTTGTAATAACCTTTCATTTAATATGATACTCAACAGGTTAGCACAAAATTTTCTATCCAAAACATTAAAAAAAATGATTTTCTCAAAATCGGACATCTCGATTTTTTCACAAAAGTCTTAAATGTTTGTCATACCTCCCTACACCTACCATGAAAATTGTAACTTGGGACGATAATGGGATCGTGAGATATAACATATTTTCATTATATTTCTGGGGAAGAAAAGCGGTCCACGTTAAGATGAAAAACCTTTGGTGAACTTTTTTTTGGGGGGAGGGGGTTATTTTAGTAATTAATGACTTTAGCCCGTCCCTAGTACCGTTCCCAAAACTCCTTGCCCTAGTCGGGATTCGAACCCGGAACCCTAGAGGTACTAGCCTGACGCCTCAGACCGAACGCCTACCATGGTTGGCTCTGTATGAAGAATTTAAATTATTTATGGTTTTACCATAGTGTCAGGCATCTATGGCTCAGGCTGAGATAGGGAGGGAAAATGATGCAGTAAGAAACTGGTCAGACCTTAATTTCAAGATACCAAACCGATATTTGGTTGGTATGACTGAGGAACCCCTAGGTCCACATTAAGTTTGGTTTGTTACTAACTGGTGTCTAATATGGATGATCCTGTTTGGGTACGTAATATTGGAACCGGACCCGGTCTCGTATCTTGGAAATAGAAACTGAAGACTCGGGACAGCATTGCAGACGGGCCGAAGTCATTAATTACTAAAATAGCCCCAAAACAAAGTTTGCCAAAGGTGACCCCAAAACCTTAATGTGGGCCACTAATGCCTTTTCTTCCGTAGACATATAATGAAAATATTTTCTTGTGCATTGTCGGTCGTGAAAAAAATATGTGCTCATCCGTTTCAGCTCTGCGATGTTTAAGATAGCTATGAAAAGAATGGAATGACACCAGAGTGACAATTTTAAATATTTTGAACCCAGTTGGCTTTTCCTGTACCCTTCAATACGTAGGGTTGTATTATACTTTACTTCTAGACGTTGCTTGTGGTGCTCTTATACACTTACTTATCAGTTCTTACTCAGAAAGTAGCATGTCTTATGGTTCCGTGATTCACTGGGGTTTCGACAGTGGTTCCCTGCCAACGCAGACCATAACTCCAAACCTATTGCCATTCGAATTCAAGACCACACGCATGCATTTTCCTTAAGAAACAGCCTTTAACATAAAAGGAAAAGTAAAATTCGCCAATATCAACATGACTCGATAGTCCAGTAGATAGAGGAACGAGCTACAAATCGGAAGGTCCACGGTTCAAACCCAGCTGCAGACAGATGAAAAAAAAAATACGAACAACTTAATACACATAAAGGTAATGAAAAATTACAACTAAATACGTACTAATATACACAACAATTTTTCTATTCTGGATTTTGGCCCACCGAAATTTCGCTCATGTGGGTTGTCCCGTACCGTAGACATCCCCAATAATGTCCTGCAGGCACGCCCCGGGCAAAGATGGCATATCCAATGGGGATCCTTTGGATGTCCATGGGAAATATGCGGATATAGAATATCATTTAACGTCTCCTTTGAAATTCCATATGTATCCCAGTTTCGGGGTCAAGACGGACATTTGGACGTCCAGTGGACGTCCCACAGAAAACCTATGAGATCAAAAGGGAATTTCCTTGGACATCCGAATGTTGCATGGGACGTCCTTCTGCTATCTCTCTGTATGAATTCAGTGTACTTATTTCGAGATAACACTAGTGATTTAGAGTAGAAAATCTTTGCTTTTACTACATATGCTTTTATAATATGCGTTATGTCAAAAAATGATATCGTGCTGATTAGTGGCTACGTAAGGGGTCATAGCAGTACTGTCGCCCCGAACCCCACCTGCCGAAGGGCACCTGCCGGTGCTAGGAATAACGGAAAATAAGACATTCCAACCAAAAATAACAGTGTGTGCTCACGATTTTTGTTTCTGAACGGGCCTCAATCTTGTTCACTTGCCCCGGGCCCCAGATTGCCTTACACCGTCACTGGTGCTGATTTCTACCAAGTAAATCTCCAATGTTTCTATTGGAGACTAAATTGATTGAAGTGTAAAATGTTGAGTGTGACACCTTTGTTTGTTTCAGTTAATGGTCTAGCACAAATACATGAAATTGCATGTAGTAACCATATATGCAGCATTAAATTATTTTTTTTATTATAAACTTACGTTGTAAAATAGTATTAAATTTAGTATCCAGGAATTAGATGATGCATCCAAAAACACAATTATATTTTATTTTATTTAAATAAGTGACTGTTTTCTTTTCAGAACCTTATATTGTTTTCATGCTGTAAAATAATGTATCATAGTATAGCAGGGATTACATTCTTTATGCGAAAAATAATTGATTCGAATGTATTATCAATCTCAATTTATCCATATGTACGGGTGCTGCATCATTAACATAATTTTCAGAACTGGAAAGCTAAGAGTTACACTACAGGGATACCATCAGGTTTATTTTACGATATTGGTAGAAGATTTCACCACATGAAATCAACTATAGTTCCTTTGTTTGTTGAGTAACGATTGTTTTCATATAATATCGTCACTTCCAGAAGCCATGGACGTAACTTGCATTTCCTCAATTTAAAAAAAAAAAGAGCTTGTGGGAAGTGATCTTACTTACGTTGTGTCCTAACACGAATTATATAGTAAAGAACACGACCCCCAAAAAACAATACCTACCTGTACTGGTAAATGAAATATTTCAATCTCTAAATACCGGAAGATAATACTTTTTTGGCCCCGAAAGGATATACATATAGCGCCGTAAATTGTATAAAAACGTTCAACGCATTTACTTGAAAGTATATGAAAAAGTTATTTATATTATTTATATTACTATAGTACTTCAAAACACGTTCAAACCAAACTAAGAATAGTCATTGTTATTGTGTGTTCAATCAGTGGCAGCATCGAGCAATAGTTTGCGTGTCGCACAGACCTTGAAGGAACATTTGCTTCTGTTAAATGCTTTTAGATTTAATGGCTTTGTCGTGATTTTATAAAAAATTACGTTCAACGCAAGTCACACGGGATGGTTTTTCGTACCATAGATTATACATTTTATTGCATGGCTTTCATTATTTCTATTAATAGAAGGGGGTTGATATATGGAACACTCACAATGATGTAATAAGAACCAATATGCAAGAGTATATTTCCAATAAGTGATATTTCCTTTAATATATAGGGTGTTTCATATTTACACGTTAATATTTTAAAAACAAATCCAACCATAGTACGAGGATGATTATTAATTATGTCCAGCCTTGTCTAAAATACATAGTTACAACGCTATAGGCTCACAAAGTTAACAATGTATTGTTGCAAATGACACATCCTAGCAAATAATAAAACAAGTCTTAGCAAATGACAATCTAAATTATAACTAAAGATTGCATTTGGGAAATAATTACAATTGAATAGTAAACTGTATACGAAAATCCTCGCAAAAGTATTTTATTTTAATAGAACTAATGAGAGATCAGATTTCTTTCACAGTTGTATTCCTCAATCATAAACTTTGTTCATATAAATTCTTTGGGTAAACTTTGAAACAATAACGAAACTTTGAACAATTTATAGAGAAAACACCTTTTAATGTCTTCAGATGCAAGAGTAATTGGTAAGTTAACTTTTGGCTTACCAAAGTAGCTCTAATAATTGTCAAACGGTACAAGGTCTAAAATTTGTTCAAAATTTCGCGTTTATTTCCAAGAAAGCAAAATCAACTCTCGTTTCTATTTAAAACTTTGAATTGAAGTTGCTACCCGCTCCCTAATAGTATTTCCTCTTTTTTTGCGAAAATTTCTTTGTGTGATTTTGCATATCCAGTTTAGTTATTCACTTCAGTTTCGAACCTTTTATTTACTATCGCTTTTGAGTTACAGCATCCGAAAAGTCCTGAAAACACTCTACACCAAGTGATTATTCACCACCAATTATCTCTTGTAGCTGCCAAACGGTATCCGAAAGTGTTTCCTCTGAAAGTTATTGAAAATTTAATGCTTGTGTCAATGGAAGCAAACTCACCTCTTGTTATCAATAAAAAATTTGAAATTGGCTCTCGTAGAGGTATCGCCCAAACACTGTAGCTATAAACTCTATAAAGACCATAATTATGAAACACGCACGTGACAAATTGCATAGTTATGTATTCTTGAATTATGAAACAATGAATGTGACGAAAAATTAAAATAAAACTGACAATCAGTAGTTTCTCGGGTGCCGAAATGTAAGCAAGTCAGATAGCTAGACACTATGCTTACGGTACACTGTACAGCATTCCCAGTAGCTTCTTTGTCTGAGCACAAAAATTTCCTTTATTTTCCAAATAATTCCCCTGTAACTACCACTATGTAATATTTTTCCAGATATGTCGTTACCTTATCACTAGATCTACCCAACGTTTTAACCTCTTCCCGCACTTATTTTCAAGTGTAATGTTTTCACAGAATTCAAGAATACAAATTAAAAACCAAACAATTAAGAAAATGATATTGCAAAAGCATTACACTTGAAAATGACAGCGGGAAGTGGCTAAAACGTAGTATCTTGTATTTTTAAATGTAATTAATTATAATAAACATGGTGCTGCGATTTTAAGATTATTGTTTCGCAAATGCAAATACAGCATACCGTACGTGAGACAAGATAACATTTATCCTTGTAGATATTAATTAAATTTGTATTTGTATCTTTAAATTGGCTTCCAACACAACTTTAGCAGTATACACTTCAACACCGTCTTATCAGCGAGTCAATTAGATATAACGACCAACATTGTTACGGAACAAGGATAACACTAATAGCAATATAAAACTGCCGTAAATTTTGAAGCCCTCAAGAAACGTTAAGCGTTCATGAATTGATGAAAAACATTACAGAAAGTTGAAACTTAAATCTTACTAAAATGAGATAGTTGGTAGGATAGGGATACTCAGTTAAAAGTTAACTAAACTGCATGATTATTAGAACTCATCTTACACACATCTTAATAAAATGAAACAGCATGAAATAAATTATAAGATAAACTTATGGATTTATGTTGGTGAAAGTGTATTCCGAAACATGGGCTCTTGATGATCAAACTCCTGAATGCTGCCACTGGATATTATCCACACAAAAAGCACTGATAGCGAAGATGATTCTCAGTTTACCAAAACACCAAGTCCAAGTTGATCTTTTGTAAAATCACTAGTTTCTGCAGAAATGAGCATCAGTCTACAATTTTGGTTACTTTTTTTTAGTTTTTCAGTGTTTCTGGAAAATACAGTTATAGTTGTACGTATTGGTATAAATTGAAATGAATAAATGAATTTCTCTAAGTTTAGTAGGGAACTGAAAAGTTCATATTCCTTCAAAATGGCCTTAGTCAAGAATTCTCACATAAGGACAATAGTTTATTCATTAGGAAAAGTTTCCATCGAGTGTAATAAAAGTCAGGATTTGGAAAAACTAAAGAGTTATATGTGTCTAATGAGTACTTGGAGTACTATGTTGATATTTCAAAGTAGCCTGTGAAGAATGAAAACCAAGACGATGACCAAACTTGCTGCCCGATCATGATTTCTCCTTCACTGATTAATTAGTCTTTCAAACATACAAATAATTTAATTTATAATGGTTGAACCATCAAACCTGCTAACGTGCATAGAATTTATCTCCCGTTATTATGTTTTATTTTAAAAAGCTTTTCTCAATTTCCCGCAATCTTCTACAGAGCTACAGAAACGGGAAAGAACGACTGAAGAGAAACAGCTGGAAACCAAGACGCTTTCTTTGCATTATGATCTGGCACAGGGTAAGCAGACGTCTTGTTAGGTCATCCAGGAGAAAACTGTAGGGGGGCAATACAGGCTGGAGGCTGGCAACGATGAAGGAACAACGAAGAGAATCCCCAGTTCGAGGCAGAGGAGTTGCTGATATGAACATCACATGCAAGTAAACAAGAGAAGAATCTGATGTGACGCGGTGGCTGAACTTGCAATGCTTCCGTAGACGCCAATGGAGACGAGTGTACATGCATATATAATATTGGGCGTCACATTTAGGAACATTAGGAGCAAGGTTGTGGTTGATAGTTGGCGCTGGCCGTATATCTTCAAAAAGCGAAATTGAATTGGGACGGTAGAGGCTCTTGGAAGTAGATTTTAATGAGTTGGCATAGGAGACTGGAGCTGCAAGGCTTTTCCATGAATTGAAACTTCGAACCATTAGAAAAAAGACTGTGGATAGAAGAGCTATTGAACGACATTTCGAATAAAATGGCTTCAGAGTACGTGTTAGTATTGTAACGAGCGTCACCGCTGTTACAGTGAGATTTTTATGTCAATTGAAATATTGGCTCTAATTAAATATAATTTGATTAATCGCCTATCGTACTTAAATATATTATTAATTATGGACAGATTGATATCTATGTTTGTAGTTGTGATAGTAATTACATTTGTTAATACGTATTTGGGTTATGTATGATATGTATTTTGGTTATGTATAATATGTATTTATCCTATATATTTTATGTAATTGTTCTTTGATATTGACTAATCTATTTTATTGCATATATACACTGTTTTACTTTCGTTCTTCAAATTAACTAGTAAAGTAGAATTTGTTTATTCTCTTAGTATTTTTCCCTCGTCTGTGAAACGTGCTTTTTACCACACACGAGGCACACACACAAACGTGGGTCATCTGGGTGGTTTTCCGCCGAATATATATAAGGGAATTCAGTTCTATTGATTAAGAAGTTCTGGGAAGTCAGAAGTCGACAAAGTAGGAAGTTATCGAGAAGTACACCCATAAATCAGAGTTGGTTTTCTGGCGCGAGGCTATTTCTACAAGCAAAATGTAGCTCTTGTACTGTTACTTTCTTCTTTGGGGCAAGAATGAGACTGGGGCTCAGACTGATTTGGGTGAGATAGATTATTACTTTATTGAAGTGATCAACTTTCGCAAGTGAAGTAGTAACTAATCGGGCACGATGCGCGGAGATGACGGCTAGAGGTAAATATGCTTAAACCGTGATTGGATAAACGTCCGAAACGAAAAAATTCGAGGAACTGGAGTGTCACTTGCGATCGTAGAGTATAAGATCGCGAAGTTCGCAGTTTAAATCATTTGCTATATGTTTCAAAAATTGAAAGAGAATCATCTCTATAAACTGTTTTTATACTAAATTCTAGGATCTTGACAAATTTGTTCCTGACTTCTGTGTGTGAAATATGTTAAGTATTTGTTTTATTGCATATGTAATTATTATCCCGAACCCGACAATATGCTATGAAAACTGTTTATAATGTTTAATAGATTGTCTTGTCTTCTTGGGTGTATTGTTTTCGAGAGTGTATAAATATTTTATGGGGGGTCTGCACGGGATCGGAAACATCGTCTGATTGAGGTTGTGTATCCCAATATGTTGTTGTTTTCTTACTGATGTTATACTGCTGAGTTATCACTCAAGGATGCAAGAATGTAAGAATGAATCTGAAGCTTCTGAAGAATTTGGTGTTATTAGATTTTAAATCTTTCCTCAGGCCAGGGAAAGGTCACTGTTCATATATTTCATATGTAGACATTTTCTAGTAGTCGGAGAATTATAACTGAGACATTTAGCGGAAGTAGAATTGAATTTCCAGGGACCCAGAATAAAATATTTGAAATTCTGAAGATATGGACTGCTTGCCATTTTCTGGATCCGTGGTTGTGTCTCCTAGAGATTTCCAATTAACCGAAGTGTTTGAGTCGATCATTCAGAATGCGTATACGTGCAATGATAAACTAAATATAAAACGAGTTTGATTTATCTCCCAGGTGTGGCTGGTGCTACGCGAATCGTTTGTTCTGTACAGTTATGGGAAGAAATTAGAGAAGTTTGAACCCTTATTACGTCACAATTCTGACTGATAAATGAAGCTTAAAAATAGAGACGAAAAAGCAAACAAAAAAAATTAAACGGAATATTTGTATCTTCTGAAAGGATTCTCATGAAAGGAAGATTTATAATCAATTTTTAAGCAGATTACAAAACACTTGAGAGAACCTGGGAGTTTGGTTTTTGAGCTTGGTTACTTTAAGGCCATCTAGTGACAGTATAAAATGCATCTAAAGTGAAAAAACGTGTTCAAGTGTGATATACAACGTGTGCTCAATTATGATATGATATACGACGTGTGAAAGCAACTAAGAATTGTGATCATTTGCTTTTTGAGATACGGTTACTGTAAAAAGGCATATATTTCAAACTATAGTATGAGAGTAAAGATGAATGTCGGTTATAAAATGGTGAAGAATGTGGAAATATGTGGTAAGTATATATATACTTGTAGTCTGTTAATTTTTGTGTTTAAAGACATATGTCTTCTAACAATAATATTTTTAAAGAGGAGATTGAGACCATGTTTGGGTATGCTTAGAGCCACATAAACTTCAATCGTAGAGATATTATATTTCTGTGCTATATGTAAATGGAAGTCCCACATCTTTATTAATGACGTTATTGTTTGTTGATAACATTTGCAAGAAACGACCTTGCTTCATATTTTGAGATTCTATACCCACGTTTAGAATAACTAATTTATAATTTATTGGTTTGGTATACTAGTGAACGTGGACTGCAGTGCAAGGATATATATGCAGGTGTAGCATAAAAACTATACTTTAGTTAATATGTAAAGTAGATGAAGCAAAATTATTGGCGGAGGAATTTAAGTGTTATGTGGAAACAGATTATGCAATAATTGTTCATATAATTCAGTTTTTACTTTTCAGGTAATTTTTTAGGATCAGTTCTGCATATCCAGAACATGTGAGTTCAAAAATTGTCCTAAATCCTTTCGTGTATATCATTGCATTTGGCACGTTCTTCACTGTAATTGCCGCTGTTATTTCTCTAGTAGCCATTTTGAAATTATGTCGGTAACAAGTCATACGTTCGGATTTAACGAAGAAACTAACTCCACGAAGATAACTTCTAATATTAACATCATTCGTTTGAGAAATTCCATTAATTTCCGAACACGCACAAGCATTACTGTATAAAATCAAAAGGGTCAACTAAAGAATACGATTTAGGATGATAGAGTGTATTCAGAATACAATGGCCGACCACCCGAAAACATTATAAGAAGAGGAATTAAACATATTTCCAAAATTTGTATAAAATGTTAGAAGTTTGTATACCTCGGAGTAGATTTCTTTGAAAATATAAAATGATATGTAAAAATATTAGAAAGCTCTCTCTATTTGTTAACATGTAACTTTTATCTTCGTTCGAATAACAGCGGTTAATCGTGGGGTACAGTATCTGCAGGACTTTGCAGCCACGAGGTGGGTTTAATCATCTAGAGACGATCAATGACTATCCAAATAAAGTTGTGTTTTCGTCTGTGGCTTCAAGTAACTGAGTGAAGGTTATTCTGGGTTCCATACATCCGAGACGTCCCAAAGCATTACAGAGCTAACGCAGCAGAAGAAAGAACAATATTACATATTCAAATGGACTCGACCGTATGCTACAAAGAGAAAAAAAACGTGACAAATTAGACCGAACGCGACGAAACCAACAATCCACTATTCGATGTCAATGTTATACAAGCCACTTTTTACGTATGTCAGATGCTCAGGTGTTAAAAATGACACCCGTAATAGACAAAATATTGATTTCATTGAAAACAGGGAACGATGCATATAGCGCCTTTGTTATTCGATTACGAGGTACTATAGCTGAGACTGTTTTTGAGTTGATGGAATACTTCCCTTCGATGGAAATTTACCGTTCATCTCAGCCGCGACTGTGGTGTTTTTTCAGCACCTGAATGCGCACACATAATTGGTTTGTCGGGAACCAGACTTAAAATATTTCTGGTCCCGCAAAAGTAAAATCCAATCGCAATCAAGAACACTACTAATTTGCACATAACACATACTTAATACTATTGTTTCTATTTCCAGCCGAAGAACCTACAAACATCCATTGTAATATTTTGTGTTGCATCTTGTTGCACCTATCTTGTTCTTACTTAGCATATATCTTGTTACATTTACTCATTTACTTAGTTTATTTAGATATTGAATCCTTATAAGATCATACATTTATTGTAAAATTGTAAAGACAAATAGAATATAAGGTACACTGACTAAAGCTATGTACAATTTTGCAAACGTGTTAATAACAGGTCGGAGCTTTGGTCCGCTAATGAGAATCACGTGAGTACAAGGTCAAGGTATTAATTTAAAAAAATGTCTTTTCGTTGAACTGAAAATCGTAAGCATATGCTGGAAGTCAAAGAAATACTGCCGTGAGACACGATCCTTTATATGAAGTACATACATCAAGCATAGCTTTCTAGCTCACGTGGGTGTGAACAACACACGGACGCATTAGATAGATATAAAAAAATCTAATGTTCGAGGATACAAACACAAAGAACACCAGCAAGTTGAATCAGTGAAAATAAGAGAACCAACCCTCAAAAGATGAAGAAATATCATGCTGACAAGACCTACACAGGATGTTTCATAAACTGCAATCTGACAGAATGAATAACAAGACGCATTCTGAAGCTGTCTGCATGTGAACCTTATCAGTGTCAGTTTGTAATTAGAACAACAGACGTGTTATACTCTAATGTTCACAGGAAATCTCTATTGTTATCTCTACTTCCATTACTCTAGACATCCCATCCGTTGTTTCTATTAATGAAATTCCAATGCTCAAATATCGATTAAAAGTGATCTGGAATTAAAAGAGGATATAAACTACAATAAATAAGATGAAGTATATTTTCTTTTACTTTCCAGCATGCTCGGATTTACCTCGGTGTGATCTGGAACTGTTGTACTTTTAGTTAAGTATAACTATATTAGAAGGGCACTTACTATTGTGTCCAGTCCCTTCCCTTGTCGAAATATTACTGGGAAGTGTTCTCCTCTCCTCTGAACCTATACAGAACCTCCTCTCCTCTTAATGAGTCTTAATCTATATAGAACCAAGTTTTGCTGAGTTGTTCTTGATCGGACGTGTTCCAGGTGAACAACATTCCGAACAGAATTCTTTCCTACCATGTCTTCACGCCAGATTCCGACCATACCAAATTGTGGAACATCCACATATCGTAGAAAGCATATTCTTTGTATTCGCTATCCACAGAACAGGAAGATTATTGTAACTTCCTAATAAATTGTAAACCCAACCGATAATCCTGATCTCAGCATATTTCATAGTGTTCCAACTTCACTTACATGCTATTCGTGGCAGCCCTAAAGTGCATCGTTTCTGGTTCCGCAATCATATCCACCATACTGTTTATCGATGATTAAAAAATTGCGGACACTGTGTGCACATCAATTAGCTACACTATTAGGCTCTAGAAAATCCTTTTTTAGCAATTAACTCTTAGCATCGTTGGTTTCAAAATGTACAAAGCGGTACTCTTAGAGATTGTGTTAGTAGTTCTGCTCTGGGCCTCGAACTGTTAATACTTTCATCGGATCGATTTCCGATGTTTCTGTAGTTACTATATGGCATTCCTCCTCTTGCACGTGTCAATATACTGTATAATCGTAACATGATAGTGACCAACACGTTATGAACTTGAGGCCTGATACCTGTTAGACATGCGTATTCAGGAGTTTAAGTAGGGTAGTCGCCCACTCACACGGACTTCATATTTAAAATTTACATTGCAATTTAAACAAAATATTGTTTTGAGAGTAGACTACAAACTACTAATGGATCATTCGTACGTAACTAGGAAAAGTGACCGTTCCAAATCATCTCTGGGGGTGGGGGAGAGGGACAGAATTTAATGTCAAATGAAGTTACTTCAAGAACGCCTTCTCCCAGCATGGTACGCCCAGTATGCAAAACATATTCAATAATATTTTATACCGTGTTATATAATTCATAATATCAACTTCTTGACTAAGTTACAAAAATATTGTATAAAATACCCCCTAATTTGAAAACATGACAGGGTAAAAGTAAACATATCCACTACATCTGGATTGACTTAAATATCAAAGTATGCCAGAAATAAGGCAAATCTCCACGAGAAACATGCAAATAGGTGAATAACTAAGACATGTGGGCCTCAGAGCTGTGTTTCAGTGTCGTATACGTAAACTGTTCGTTGATGGTCTATAGGGATTCTAAATGATGATGCACGTACAGGTCCACTAATCAGAGTAACAACCTCAGAGAATATAGGTGAGGTGAAACATATGATAGATGAAAACCACATGTCAACCATGAATAACGTTACATCTGCATCTCGCACAAGCCTTATTGCATCTTAGTCAATACTCAAAGAAGACATTATAATGTCTCGTGTAATACAACAATATATATCTTATTAGTTTTTAAGCCTGCCTCCGCCAGTCATCGTTTTCTGAGCTATCATTTGCGAATGGATATCTTCAACACAACACCAAACTAACACTTCCGCAACGTACCGGTACTTGTTTCATTTAATGTTTTCGGGGGTCAGGTATTGTTTCTCAGGTAGTGAAGAAGAGGAAATTTTAAATGATTCATTTCTCTTCGTAATTATTTCTGATCTGTCGTGAACTATTGCCCAGTTTCAGTCTTCTAGGTCAAAGGGAAATACAGACCCTATTTCCGGGTTTAGAGTTTCTTATTGAGACATGCTAGTTAACGGGGTAAATGCAAATTTGCATTTTTCACACACATAACGGAGTTTTTAATTATTTTCGAAATTCCGAACTATCCATGTAAATTTCAGCTTTCAAACCAATGAGAAATGCATTTTCTACACACGGGCTTATTGTAGTTAACGCATTTATAGGAAATCAATATAATTATATCGTTGATTTCCTGAAATCAACGATATAATTATATTGATATCCTGTAATGCCAACCTGGTTATGAACCTTAAATACAAATTTCACTTTTTCTTAGCTCAACGGGAAGTAGAGGAGCGCGGGGTGAGGAGGACACTTTAAGCATATATTAAGCCACAAGTCTTTTTCGAGTGACAGGATGCGACTAAAAATGCTTCCGTTATAAAGCTCAAACCTTTAGCCACAAATGACTACAATTTGCAGTTCAATTTAATATTGCCACACTGATAAAAATAAGAACATTAAGGCTATGAGTAGTTCTTTGTACCCCGTAGCTGGGGGCACAAAGGTCCACAGTATAATGAGAAAGACATGTTAGAAAAGATATGTTTGACAAGGCTGTTTCCTTTAAGCTCTATCTTCACAACTATTACAACACAAAATCTGCCTGTAATATTACTACCATATGGAGCCATGTGATAACGTTACAGAAGCCACAGTTAATTCATTGCTAACCATTAACAACTTATTGCAGTACCATTTCTGTACACCAGGAATCTACAACCTACGACCTGCGGGCTGACTGGCCACGAAACAAATCCAAAATGAAAGTAACTATATTCTACATTGGAGCTAAAAGAAAATACTTTAAAACACCAGCAATTTAGTTATTATTTTTAAATATTCAACAGAGTGCTGATAAACATTAAATTTGTTGTTACTAATGCAACCTGCAGGAAAAGTTAATATATTAAAATTATTACTTTTAAGTTGATCTATTTTAATGGGGCCCTAACCCCCCTCTTCTTGCTTAGCCAATTCGGCTTATTAAACAGCTTGAGACAGCTGTTAAACAGAAAAAAACTACACACTCCACCCGTGGTCCTTTCTGCCCCAAGACACTTGTTTCCACAATTCGTTTTACCTAATTATTCCACTTGCTTCCTATGTGCACTAAGAACTGTCAATGATTACTACAATATGTAGTTGTTGAAACGACATAATGAATGTCATTCAACTCTTTGCACGTTATATATTATATTTAAAAATGTAGTAACAAAATTTTATAGTACTTTCCTCGAAAACAGGATTTTCTTTACCGGATTGGCTGGTGCGTATGACGTAAGCAATATCGTGTTGGACTTTCTCGTCCCACTCGTCCTCATCGCCACGCTCTCGCATACATCGTCGATACCCGGTATTTAGCAAGACAATTGCATTCTTTTAGTTTTCCCGTAATTCTAACTTGCCAACGAATCTTCTCTCCAAATTTCAGCTTTGTAGCGCAAGGGAAATGAAGAAGTTTCGATACCCGGGGGTATTGAGGTTCTGAGTATTAGAGTAAGAAATAATTTCAGTTTTAAATTGTTCTTGTAGTTCCAGCCAGCCCACTACTCTTCATGAGCTCTCTAGCCGAACGTGAATTTTCTTTTCGATTCCTGGTTTAGTGAATATTCAATATTCGAGGGTTGCGGGGTGTTTTTTTTTATACGTAAGGGTATATCTGCAAATTTTGGATTTTTCTAGAAATTCCGAATTGCTCACGAATCTTCATGCCAAATTTCAGTTTTCTAGCCCAACAGAAGATGCCTTAAAACTCCCTGGAAGGACAGACAGACATACATTAGCTGATAAGCCCACCCGTTGGTGAGGTTTGCAACACTAACAGTTGTACTACTTTGGCCTAATTTTTCACCGTCTGTGGGGATGCGACTTTTATTATTGTTATTAATTGTTCTTTGTCCTAAAAACACGCTTTGCATATTTTAAATTTCTAAGTATAACAGTTTTCGAGTTCTTATAATCCTCTCCTTAAAAAGTTTTCGTCCCCTCACCCTGAATCGAAAAAACTAAGATAGCCGTGATGTATTCAAACGAAGGATTTTCATAACAAACATAATTTTCTAGCTCAGTGTTTTTTCGCCTCGGGGAACCCGAGAAACATTTAACAAAAGCTTGAGGCTGTCTGGCACATAATATTTTTAACCTAGTCTAGAGTAAGATATAAAGTAGTAGTGAGTAAGTAAACCAGAAACAATTTATATGTTTTGGATACTGATTTTCTCGCAGCCCCTAACACTGCGTCGTGGAACCCAAGGTTTCCGCCGAACTCCAGTTACGAATCACTGTGCTAGCTCAAGCGGTTTCCGAGTTGCACCTCACCCCAGCCGTTTCATTCCCTTTCGAGGATGGCGGCAATATTTTAATGCTGTAGTTAATCATCCCTGCTCCTAAGGAACATGTGTGCCAGATTTTATTCGAATCCGTCAAGGAGTGTGGAAGGGTATACCATCAAAAAACACACAGACTTACAATTTTATATAGAAAATAATTCGTATTATTTGCCAACAGTAATACTTTCGCAACTACTACGACTACTGCTATACTGCAACTACTACTACTATTACAAGCCGGCCGGATGGCCAAGCGGTCTGCGGCGGTAGTACATCGGCTCCAAGGTCCCGGGTTCTATGTAATGTATGAAGACTATTTGAACAAAGTACGTTTTATAAACAAAATGTTTATCTTTAAATTCCAAAGTTATTGTTTTTGTTAAAGAAAAACATAGAAAAATGGAGTGGAACTGTATTCTTCGGCTCTGTTTCCGTTATCTGATTGGTTTCCTGATTGGGTCTTTCTTAGCCAAATTGTTTCTGAAAAATATATGATGGGAAAGCGAGAGAAAGTATTTAGGTTTAACAAGTTTCGAAAAGAAAAAAGATCTCAAAGAACCACGGATCTGGAGAGAAAAATACACACCATCAAAAACGTGATTAGTCTTACTTAGAAAAAAAAAATACACGCTGGCCTTTAAATGATATTACACAAACTGCACGTTAACTAAATGGCACGAAACTATCAAAATATACTTTAGTTACTAAACTGTAACCAGCTACCACTGAAACAAGGTCAAAGCTGTCAACAAGTGATCCAATTCATGGTTTTTGAAATGTGTTAAAATACTCTTGATGCCCACACCAAGATTGCATTAAAACATATATCATATGGTGGTGTTACTTGAAAAGTGACATATTTCTTACAATTCACTATATTGCATTCTGGCCATTTTAAAAATAGAAAATATGCTGCGAGATATACGAAATTGCGCCCTAAAGTATGAGCAATACAATAGTAAGGTTTATTTTATACAATGTTTATTTGTTTACAAGTTGCTAGCAATTAAATCTTTGGAAATTCTTTATACTGAGTTGTTGGTGAGAATATATATGATGTGTTCAATGCTCTGCTTTAGTTACCAAATACAGAGACCAAGGCTCTTTGGGCAATCAGATCTCACTACAGTACGTGCACAGCTTTAGAACACCATAGACGACATTTGTTCTGCTATGGACAAGCGTCACCCTGCTACCCCTTCTTGATTTTCGTAAAGCATTCCAAACAATAGACCATGAAATTCTGATTACTAAACTTTCAACTTTCTATAACTTCTCACTGATAGATCTCTATCATGGTTCACGTCCTATCTGACAAATAGAAAGCAAAGGATTATCACCAACGACACACATTCAAACTGGATTTTTGTTCTTTGTGGGATCCCACCAGGTAGTATTTTAGGACCTCTTCTTTTCTCTCTTTCATTTTAGCCAGCATATATCACTTACATGCTGATGACGTTCAATGTTATATCTCGTCCGACCCATCAAGCATAGTTAGTTCACTCCAGTACTTAAAGTCCGATATTAAAAACACCTGCTCATGGGCATATGAAAATGGATTAGAAGTTAACCCATGGAAATCAAAATCTATTATAATCGGATCACAGAAGATACTTTCCTCGATTAATACCATAGACATCACTGGCATAGATGTAAGCGGTGTTAAAGTTTCCCTAAGCAAAAGCGTAAATGACCTTAGGCCTTGTATCAGCAAACATTTAACCTGGATAAACATGTGAACAACCTTTACCGAATAACGTATGGCGCATTACACTCTCTTCGCAGCTTAAAAAAGTTTCTTCCCGATTCCATTAAATCCACTTTAGTACAATTCCTTGTAATATCACAAGTAGTATATTGTCACGTTATGTACTGTGTCTTCTAAATGATTAGAGATTTTCTGTGGATTGTAATTAAATACTGTTATAGGAATTGTTTGGTTTGGTTTGAATAATTCCTCTGAACTCGGAACTGAGTTCGTTTGAGGGAAACATATGTCTTCTAGACTGGGAACAGAACTAGAATAAGGAATTGTCATCCGGATTTGTATGTACTTAGG
>JAGDQP010034410.1:0-11032 GCA_022664845.1 Lepisma saccharinum | reverse complement strand
AAAACAAAACTAATAATATTTATAACCAAAGAAATTTGTATCTATATTATGAGTAATCAGTAACTACAGATTGATTCTACGGTTTCCAATATTCGCAAACTGATCCACTACCTCAGATGGATCCTGTAAAAGTGTTCCACTTAACTCTCTCTCTCAATTGATATGAGAGCAAGATTAGAAAGTCTTTTCGCTGACATTGAAGATCTCAAATATTGCTTTATTTGACCTCAAATATTGCTTTAGATTGTTAACATTAAATTTCTTGCAAAATAAATATAGATATTAATTATACTAAATATTTCAAGACAATTGAGGATATTAGTTTATCTTCACTGCATAAAACTCGGGGGTCCAGGCCACTCCGGCCCCGGCCTAGAACCGCCTCTGGTCATGAACATACCTTGTTCGGTGATAGTTGTTACTTTTCTCTGATGGCCATTTCATAGCCCATTGTGTAAGATGTTTACTCTCAGATATTAAAATATACCATTTCTATGTCCTTTCCCTGGTATGACCTCACTCGTCTTTTGCTGATTTGTACCCGTTTAATAGTCAAACGCTTTTTCAAAGTCAACGAAACAACTAAATATTCTGCCTCGTTTCCGTGATTGTGCCTTCTTAATTAAAGTGCGTATAGCCTTTTTGTTGTTCGTGGGTCTGTAACCCTTTCTGAAGCCTGCCTGCAGTGGAGACACACGATCATGGCAATCGGTCCCAATGTTCAATTATTGTGGCCAGTATGTTTGTATAAATTATGCTGATAACTGGCAGAAGTGTGATTCCAAGGTAGTGCTCTGTTCTTGAACATTACCTTTCTTTTTATATAATTGCACTATTATGCCTCTTTCCCATAACGTGGATACATCTGCTCCCTGCAACATTGCTTATTGTATTCATTAAATTTTCGTTATGCATGCTGTGTTTATAAAACTCTGGTATTATTATGTCATTTCCTGTTGCCTTGTTGTTTTTCATAGATTTTATTGCATTTTTAATCTCGGTGATGGATATGTCACAGTCTAGAATAGGATCGGTCTGTGGCAACTGGGTCTGAATTGGTTGTATTGGTTTCCAGGTATCACTGCTATCAAGTATTTTGATGAAGGGCCCCTCCCATACTTGTGTTGAAATATTCTGCTTGAGTGATAGGCGGTTCCTCGAATCTTGCGCCATATTTTCTTGTGGTCATTTGCATGTAAGACCGTTTGTAAGTTCTGAGACCATCGCTCTGTCCATTTCTTCTTACTTTTTTTCTATATTTTATTTGTAATGGTTACGCTTCTTCAGATATTCGGTTAACAGAGTGTTGTCCCCCTGTTTCGTTTGAACTTACGTAGTGCCTTGGTCACCTCATGACGCGAGGTCACACAGTCAGCATCATACCATTGATTTTGATTTTTGTTTATGGTGTTATCGAAACGCATACTTCATCCCACAGAAGAGAATAATTTATTAAGTATGGATTTTCCCGTCTCGATGTCTGAGTTGTTTACATATTCGTTTATTCCTATTGTGTAAAGTCTTGTTAAAGAACTATCTAGAATTTACTTGAATTTTTGTTCGTTATTTGTCTGTCATTTAAATTTTACTGTGGTGTGTACTCGCTCCTCTTCTGTTTGAGTATGTGTGTCAGTGTCATTTGTGCACTCAGAGGAAAGGTTGTGATATGTCATTGTTACTTCTATGGTTATCGGTTAATGTTTAGAATCAGTAAGGTCATCCACCGTAAATTTTACGATTCAATCATATGTGTGAAGTGCACTCACTGATACAATAGTATATTGTACTACACCCCTGCTCACCTATAAAAGTGAATTTACCTTCTTTATCATCCTGTAGTCTACCGTTCGCAATAACAAATTTAGTTTCAATACAAAAATCAATAAATTTTCTCCCATTTCGATTAACTTCTTTATCGTGTTTATTTCTTATAGGTTTAATTCTTTTCTATCGTATTTATCAATTTCAACATTGACTTCCTCCTATACTTACCCAGACCTAGCAATTATTCTATCCCCACTCCCATTGTCTTTCAGTTGTAATATGCTTGATTCTAGTTCATCAAAAAAATGTTCATTTGCAAATTTTGAGTTCTGCGGGTGATTATACATAATACCTAAAATTAGATTAACATGGTTTGCTAGTTTTAACCACAACACATTTTTACAATTTGAACTTACAATGGAACTAATGTTTTTAAATAATTCTCTGATAAATACCGAAATACCCCAATTGGTTCGCCCGTATTTACTTGTTTTTTGTTTTGTTTTACTGTATACTACGTAGCCTGGTAAGTGAAATACACTGTTTTCGTTCCCTCAGGTCTCAACAGAAGCAAAAATCTGGAAATCTAATGCATAGCGGACAAAGTCCTTGTATTGCAGTTTTGTTGTTAATCCCTCGACATCTAAATAGCATATTTTCAGTATCTTTGGTCATCTACTTCTGCAACTGCAGTTATAAATCACCTGTTGCCTGAGGAGGGCGATGACTACCTGGTTCCTAATGTATGTCCCCTGTCGTTCTGCCTTGTCGTCCTACCTCTCTCGGCACCCATCTCTCCAGAGTATTTCATTCTTTTTCACCACTGTCTTCAACAGTGTTACTTGATTATGCCTCTCCTGTCTGGTACATGAAAAGTCACAGTAATCTCTTAAAGTTGGATAACATCATGAATTTCTTCATACGTATGTCTTTCCTTATCTCACCTCTACAAAACTTATGTTCTTTCTCACCTTCAACTAACTGAACTCCCTACTCGCTGTAAATTTTCCGAACATATATTTCTTAATAACATGGTGCATGGTAATGTTCGTAAAAATGATCTCACATTGTCTCAAGTACATGTTCCGAGAGCTAATAGCAGGTGCAATGAATACGTTTACATCAGAACTCCAAGGTTATCTTTAGACGAGAAATCATTCCGATTCAGACTTACCGCACTTTATCGCTCACAGACCAACTTTCCTGACTTTTAACTACCCAAGACTACCTTTATGAAACTTTGTGAAAGGGAGTTGTCTTAATATCATATCTATTGTATTTTCTTGTATCTATTGTGTTTGTCTTTGTTTAGTTACAATTTTCCAGTTTTTATTATTTATTGGTTTTTTGCTATTTTTAAGTTACTTCTTAACGTAAAATGGCTGTATCTCGGAGCCAAGCAAAAACACCAGAAGTGCAAAAACTTCAGCCAAGATCTTCAGCCCTAAAAAGTGGTGAAATGGAGGATAGATGAGCCAAGTTCCTTGGCGACAGCATGTAAGAGGAACACTGGAACTTGACCCGAGGTTGTTTTGTTCATAATGTTCGGCTTCGAGCCTTTGGTTGCTGGTGGTGGGCGTGGTGGGTTTTAGGGCCGCCACAAGCCTTATGGCTTGAAGATCATGAACCTTGTCACCTCGCGCCAAGTTCCAGTGTTCCTCTTACATGCTGTCGCCAAGGAATTTCATTTCACCACTTTTTAGGGCTGAAGAACTTGGCTGAACTTTTTGCACCTCTAGTTTTTTTGCTCGGATTTCACAGCTTTTTGTAAGTGTGCTTTCACACATATATATACTTGCTTCGCTGGGGGCGCTGCCTCCAGTATCCTGTGGCGGTATGCACCCACAGCATGTGGAGTTTTGGGGGACTGCGCTCCCTTTATCGCAACCAGACTCTCAGGAGGACTGTGCTCCATGGTGCAGATCTTCCCCATACCCTCAGTGATTTGTACCATTTATTGTAACCTACTCGTGATGTTACATCTTGATACACAATTTGGTTTCTCTAGCTTAAGTGGTTTGGAAAATGGGTTTTGGGTGGCAATTTTGGATTAGAGACATTTTTAACCTTATCCTATATTCTCATGGCCTAATCGTCATGGTACACCTTCATACCAAATTGCATTTCTCTGTCTCGAACGGTGTGGAAAATGTTTTTGGGCTACCATTTTGAATCCACGATAGCGACTTTTTTTTAAAAT
Organism: Lepisma saccharinum; assembly: GCA_022664845.1. NCBI lineage: Eukaryota > Metazoa > Arthropoda > Insecta > Zygentoma > Lepismatidae > Lepisma > Lepisma saccharinum. The sequence continues at coordinate 7,068 of JAGDQP010034410.1, read as the reverse complement.
GTAATATTTTCCTAAATTACCCTTGATGATACACATTTGTTCCGAATGTCGTATCTCTAGGTCAAAATATGTGGAAAATGGATTATGAGTCCACCATTTTGGTTTCAAGATTGTGTCTTTGGAGACATTTTGTAATATTTTCCTAACCTATTAAAGGTATGTACCGTCATACTATATTTCGCTTTTTCTGGCTCCAGCAGTTTAGGCTGTGTATTCTACGGAAATTTCATTTTGGGGCCATTTTGGATCCAAGGTGATAACTTTTTTCAAGATTTTGTAATATTTCCTTAACGTACTAAAGATGATGCACCTTCATACCAAATTTATGTTTTCTAGCTTCACCAATTTAGGCTGTATATTCTTTGAAATTTTAGGTTTGGCGGCCATTATGAATAAAGATGGTGACTTTTCAAAATCATTGAATTCTTCCCTTTACCATTTTATTATCCTTCACCTTCATGCCAAAATTCATGTTTCTAGCTTATCACAAACACCCTAAACAATATGAGTGAGTGAATGAATGCGAGTTTATGAATTAGTATGACTAAAGTACCCAATTTCAGGGGTCCACAACACCAATATGATTCAAGCTACAAATTTGAAATTTTGCACACCTTCACATATTTACCATAACTCCTTAACTTTAAAAGTTCATAATTCTTAACGTCTTTTTATTTACGTGGCCTCGGAATCACCGATTTTGCCAAGAGCATTTGTTCCTGTATAACATGCTTCTGACAGTGTTGACGTTTTGTGACGCGCAAAACTTTGTGGGACACGCAGGAACACTAGAAGATGGCGTGGAACCGTTTATGATGTTCGAGCCTTAGGTTTGGTGGTGGTGGGCGTGGTGGGTTTAGGGCCGCCACCAGCCTTATGGTTTGATGATCTTGAACCTTGCCACCTCGTGCCAACTTCCAGTGTTCCTCTTATATGCTGTTGGCGAGAAACCTGGTTCATCCATCTTCCATTTCACCACATTTTAGGGCTGAAGAAGTTGGCTGAACTTTTTGTACCTTTGGTGTTTTCGCTCGAATTTCATAACTTTTCCTACGTGTATAATATCGTTGTGGGAACTGCAATACCCCTATATGGCAAAACTATGATTTTTTCACGAAGAACAAAAACCGGTTTCTGGACTAAAGTCTGGAATACAATTTAGGTACTAAAAGGATGCTATATCTCAAAAAGTAGAAGTTGTTTCCACATGATTTTTTCTACAGTACACACCACATGGGGGTTTTGCAATTCCGATGACGATATATGTACACTCGTTTCGCTGCGGCCTTTTATCATAACAAGACTCTCCGGGGGTTGGCCTCCATGGTGCAGATCTTCTTCAATACTGCCGGGTGCTTCGTCCCTGTAACCTACTTGTGATGGGACACCTTCAAACGAAATTTCGTTTCTATAGCTTCAGTGGTTTGTAAAATGGGCTTTGGGCGGCCATTTTGGATGACAGATGGAGATATTTTTAACGTTTCCTTACATTGTCGTGACCTAATCGTGACCTAACCCTAATATCATATTTCACTTCTCTTTCTCGAAAGGTGCAGTAAATGGTATTTTGGCTGCCATTTTGTATCCAAGATGGTGACTTTTTCAAAATAGTGTAATATTTTCCTAAACTACTCTAAATAATACACATTTATGCCAAATTTCGTATCTCTAGCCCAAACGGTGTGGAAAATGGATTTTGAGGTCCGCCTATTTGGTTCCAAGATTGTGTATTGGAGACATTTTGTAATATTTTCGTAACCTACTAATGAAAATGTATCGTCATACTGTATATAGTTTCTCTAGCCCCAGCTGTTTAGGCTGTGTATTCTATGGAAGTTTCATCCAAAATGGTGTCCTTGGATCCAAAATGGCGTCCTTGGAGATATTTTGTAATACTTCCTAACCGACTAATCATTATGTACTGTCATACAAAATTTCGTTATTCTAGCACCAGCCGTTTAATCTGTATATTTTATGGAAATTTCGATTTGGCGGCCATGTTGGATCCAAGTTGGCGACTGTTTCAAGATTTTGTAATATTTCCTTAACCGAATTCGTACGAAATTTCCGTTTTGTAGCTTCAACCGTTTAGGCAGTGTATTCTTTGAAATTTTACGTTTGGCAGCCATTTTGAATAAAAGATGGCAGCTTTTCTAAAATGTCGGAAATTTTCCTTTACCTACTTTTCATCCTCCACCATCTTGCCAAATTTCATGTTTATAGGTTTGTAAAATGCTTATTTGTCTATCTTTGTGTCATTTTCTATTATAGTCATGTGTATTCTGTGCATAAACTGTATTAGTGTGTATATCCGGATATGGAGAAAAGTTGGAATGTACCCATGTAGAGAAAATGTGAAGATTTGAAAGCTGTATATAAAAATGAGACTCGGAAGAATGAATAAATATGTAATATGAAGTTCGAGTATGAAAGTTTGGCACCTGTGCATATTTGCCTTATCTCCTTAACTTTGAAAGTTCATATCTTAACAACAAGGTTAAAATATGGAAGCTCCGCGTCTACCTCATCAAGTTGCAGATTTGGCCGAAAGTTTCCGAATTTGATAAAAAAAATCACTTTTTCGACTTACAAAACAGAACAAGAATGTTGGTGTGGCTGTTACTAGGACACTGCGAAGACATGTTAACTCACAGCCTAACACATATTTGACCTGTCTGACATGTCTGGTCCTAGATACCCTATTAGTATCTATCTCAAGGGCTAAAATCAATCTATTTTGCTGGGAAAAGAACTCATTTACGAGTACAACGATGAATGACAACGATCGACTGGTTGCCGACCCAGATTTTATACACTTTATCGGATGGAAGGCAATTGCAAACCACGGGTGACATTTACCCACAGATCGTCGATAGAACAACGGCATTTTTAACATTTTAGTAACCAATGTTAGTTTTTACCTGTAACCTGTTAAGATCCCAGAATCAAAAAAACTCTCATAGTTCGGAATTCGAAGGTTCTCGAATTTATTATTGTCCAGATTTTCAGGGTTTGAACCACTGTGCGTCGGTTCAAAAATGTAATTGTTGTGTTCCAAGCAGAGAGTAATATAGATGTTCCAAGTTAGAAATTGCCCAATCGTTAAACAGAATCACATTGTTTCTGAAATTCGTATAGAACAAAAATAGCATAATAGAATATTGTAGTGGCGAGTTGTACATGGTTAGAAAATGTAAAATTGAGGAAAATAGTAAACATCAGGATAAATTATATTCTCGATTACACAGAGTCAAAATATTATAACATAAATGACGAGATGAAACTTGGAAATAAATAAGATCAGGTAGCTGCATTTCTATCTTCAACAGATGAAAAAGTAAAAAGAGATAAATGGAGGGTCAAGGTCGCTTATTTCTAAGTTGAACGTTGATTTTTCTCTACCTCTCCTTACTTAAATTAGTACTGTGAATCTCTACGAGTATCGAAATTAAGAATTCAAATGTGGTGAAATTTGAATCGCGTTCCTTTGTACATAATTTCATTAACACGTAGCGAGTGTCCATAGTTCAGTTGGTATAGGTATTTTGAACAATCGTAAATATACAAAGTAACAACCAATCCTCATTGAAGTTTTCGTAGGGTTATATTCTTAGTCACGCCATACAAATACTGGGATGATACCTTGAAGGTAAGTTCTGTCAAATTATCTTCTTTCCACTTCCTTCCCGTACCTTGTTCTGGCTAAGCTATAGTTGAATATAAGACATAAATAAATTTGACACAATTGTTTATTTAAATTTAAATAGACAATTAACTTGAATTGACGTCCAATTATGAAATTTTTCAAATTGAGACATCTAAAGAATTAAAAAGGATCTTCCAGTTTTAGAGGTATCAGATTTGAAACGGTTTAGTAAATAGAGATCACTGAACTAAAATCTCAAATTATTCTCTCTCTCTCTCTCTCTCTCTATCTCTATCTCTCTCTCTCTCTCTCTCTCTCTCTCTCTAAGTGTATTCATTCAGATGGTAGCGTGGGAGTATACTAACCAAAGGAAAAGGATCACCATAGCAAACCTTTTAGAGTCAACACCTGAAAAAGGTTGCCGATGCTGTCTTGAAATACGGCTGCAATTGTAACTTGACTTGGGACATAACAGTAGTGTTTCAAGAATTTTATAATACGGTGGTAACTGAGGCGTTCTGGGGATGGTAATGGGGTCCTGCTTGTAGGGTATTGAGCAATATTCTTGCCAATTTTGTTGGGGTTAAGTTGAAGAGTTTAATTGCAGAACAAACAATCATCCACTTACAAATAGAACGATCCAGCCAGATGAAATGAGTTCCTCTTATCCTCACCAAAGAAAAGAATGTTACTAAACCGCAATGTTGGTTTTGATTCGATTCTGCAAACAATCGGGAAATTGTCAACATGCAAAATGAGAAACACGAAAAATTATTTTTATTTATATTGGATTAATGTAAGAAAATGAAAATTTTCTAAAAATTACTATCTGTCATTTTTAAAATAAGTTGCCATTTGCGATAAAACAATAATTTAGAAACGTGTGTGTATCTGAAACATAGCCACAAGAAAACAAAAAGCTTGTTTACCAGATTTCAGTACGTGAGCACAAAATGTATGAATTTTACATATCTGAATTTACTGCAAGATATTTTGTAAATTGATTGCCATTTTTAATACAGGTGGTTTTCGAAATACTACCATATCTTAAAACGGCCAAATAAATACAATAAAGAAGAATTTTGTTTACATAATTTTATGATGGTATATCAAAATACATGATTTTCGTTAAATTGTATATTTCTCCTCCCGATTACGAAGTACCACTTGTCTGACTCGTTTGGTTTATCATTCATTACAAAGAACTCTCATGTAAAATGTTTTAGGAAAAGTTAAACAGAGCTATCATCTGTACAAATGCTTTAAAAGTTTGAGCATGCTGATTACATTGCTATCTATTAATCCTTTACTGAGCGGGAGCATTAGAAAACAAATGTAACCGGGAAACTTGCAAGAAAAAGATATAGAACAAATTAAATTAATGGTAGCAGATATTCCTTCTTAGATGTGGTTTGCTCCTATTTTTATGGCAGAGTATGCTAGAATCTTGTTTATTGGCGTTTTATTTACTATTATCTTTTTTGGGTTGTGATATTTTTTCTTATTAGTTTTTTTGTTAGGGTTGTATTTCTTTCTTTTATTTATAGTTGAGTCCGGGGAACTTTACCTCGGTTTTGATATGATAAGTTAATACGAGAAATGAATATCTTGCTTGAAAAAGCTTTTTGCCTTTATCATTAAATTATTTATTGTTTTTGTGGGGTTTAAGATTTTCTTAATTTCTTTTCTTTTTTTAAAATTTAATTGTACTGTAATTAGAATTTAAAAGTCCTTAGAGTTTTCTCTGTGGCATGTTTTCAGAACATATATTTCTTCTCGGCTAAAGGACTAGTTTTTCTTCGTTAGAAGAAAATCTCATGTTATTGAAAGTTGAGGTACAGTTAAAAAGTATCTAAAGTAAATTATAGTTATAACTTGACCTGTTATGATGTATGGATCTTCTATTGGACAGGCTCCAATTCAAGTTAGTAAGATAACAACTGACACTATGATTCAAAAAGTGATTTCATTGATAGGATAAAATTGAAGTCCTCGTATTTTTCTTTTATGATAAAAGGGTATGATTGTAAGGATTAAAATACATATAACTAGGGCAATGACTCCCCTAATATGTTTGGGTTGGATCGTAGCATGGCGTAGGCAAAGGGAAAATATCACTCTGGTTGGATGTGAACTAGAGTTACTAAATTATTTGCGGGAATACAATTTTCTGAATCACCTAATATATAAGGGTTTCATAGGGATTAGGGATAGTAAAGTTAGAAAGAATATTATTGTTAGAAATCCAATAAAATCTTTTGATTAGTAGAATGGGTTTAATGGGATTTTATCAATATCACTCTCAAGTCCTAGGGAGTTGTTTTATCCTGTCTGGTGCAGGAAAAGTAGGTGAATTATTGATATGGCATTAGCAATAAATGGGAGAATCAAATGGGGCGAAGAATAGAGTTAGGGTCGCGTTATCTACTGCAAAGTCTCCTCAAATTCACTGTACCAGCATTGTCCCAAGATATGGGATAGCGGATAGTAGGTTTGTAATTACTCTTGCTCCTCAAAGGGATATTTGCACCCAAGAAAGAACATAACTAACAAATGCTGTTGCTATTACTGTTAGTAGAATAATCACTCCTACTCTTCATGTGGGAAGGCACAGGTTAGTCTCGTAGTAAATACCTCGTCTCACGTGTATATATAAACAAATAAAGAAAAAGGATGCCCCGTTTGCGTGGAGGGTTCGTAATATTCACCCAAAATTTACGTCTCGACAAATGTGTACCACACTATCAAATGTAAGTTCAATTCTGGAAGTATAATGCATGGCTAGAAATAGCCCTGTAATGATTTAAATAATTAAGCATAAACCTAATAATGATCCAAACTTTTCATCAGTAAGAAATGTTGACGGGGCTGGAAGATCAATTAAGGCATTATTAGCAATTTTGAGGAGTGGGTGCTGTTTTCGTATTGGCATTGACACAAGATTTACCGGGCCGAAGAAGACTTTGTTGTAGATTTGTTACTCTTACAATCGCAATTAGGGTAGCAAAAAGATATGTTGCCAGAGTTAATGTGATGGTATACATTGATTTATTATAAAATTTTATTAAAGGGACTTATTGTTGTTCAATAGTTATTTCTAATGAATCTTGTAGAGGGTGAAGAATGGGGCCTAGGAAGGGGGGTCTCTTGTTAGAAATACAGTAATTATAATGATAATGATTGGTAAGAAGATTATCATTTTGGTGTTGAGGCGAAACATTTCGTTTGAGGCTAGTCTAGTTACATAAATAAATAGTACCAATATCCCTCCTAGGAATACTAGGGAAAGTACGTAGGAAAATCATGGGGATTCTGAAAGAGTTACAATTGTTAAGGATGCGTCAGTAGTAAAATTATTGTTAATTTAATATCAAGAGTAAAGAGATAGTTTAATGAAGATATTAGTTTTGGGGACTAAAAAT
>JAGDQP010034409.1:0-20128 GCA_022664845.1 Lepisma saccharinum | reverse complement strand
CCCGGGATCGATACCAGGTGAATTGAATTTATTTAAGTTCTTTTGACATCTTTGGCTCAGGCCGGGACAGGGTGGCGAAAATGAAGTTGAAAGGTAATTTCCAAGGTCTAGTTTGTCGGTACCATCCCAGCATTTAACTGCTATGACAAAAATCCTGTAAAACTCCAAATTAGGATGGCCGGCCGCTTGGTTCGCTCGCAGAACCTTTCGATTGCTAAGCCAATGTTCTACCAGCAGAACCATGGCCATTCTGTAGTGGGTGCCTTGATCTAAGAGACAGGTTTTAACGTAGTATGGCTACAAGCTTCTGATATGGTATTTTTGTACTATATGCACTTACTATGTATGTATGGTTCATATGCTTGAAGCATATGAAGAAGAAATCACATTGCATAATTTTAGAATATACATTTTTCATTTAGAATGTACGTTCGCGTTTTGCATCACCACGTCGCGTGGGTCCGGTGCCAAATTTGCGGGCTGCTATCTTTTCTCCTTTTTGGTGTTGCATTTTTAATGGTGAGCATTGTGTCTATTTTAACAGCACCATTAGCTCTATAGAAATATTGCTACAAGACACTCACAGATAAACTAAATTACATAAAAAAGGGATTATTTTATTACTAAAGATAATAGTTTTATCTGTAATCTTGCTAATTCGCAATTTTCTGTTCGTTGCTGAACAAGTTCTCAAAACTAACGGCAAGTGACAGTGCGGTTTAGTAACACTCTACTGCCTGGTGCGGATAAAAGGAACTCATTGCAGGGTTATGCATATTAAAGCTTTCTTACATTCACGCAACATTCAGAAAAATATAATTTTAATTATTTGATTATAATAGATTGTGCTATTTTTTAAAAGTATGTATCAGAAGAACAAACTAATTTGTAAACTGAGAAAAAGCTTTGTTGCCTATTAATATTTTTTTATTTCAAATCAAAAGAAAGGAAATAACTCTTATTGTTTCACAATTATTATTAGAAATATTGGCAGTAATAGCAGAATTAATAATAATAATAATAATAAGAAGAAGAAGAAGTAAGAGGAGGAGAAAAGTAGTTACATTCTAGAACACATAATACTTAACATCTAAAAGAGGAGGCAATTTGTTATTAAATTTACAACAGAGTAAACCCTAGTAAATTACGTATGCAGGGTGTTAGACAATAGCACCAACAAAATTACCTCACGAAATTCCTGACATGAAAATAAGAAAAAAGTATACCACCGAGGGTGCAAGAATTCTGTTTTTCGCGCTATGGGCTGCCGAAACCGTAGTCGAGCTTGATATTTCTAATATCATGAACAGTAACTGAGGGGACATTGAACTCAGAATGACTTCAAACCTGCTTCATTCAAAAATGAATACTCCAAAACAGTACAATGGGTGTGCAAGAGATTCTTTAAAAGAAGTAGCGAATAAAGTGTCTTGAAAGTAGGCTTAACTAGTTTCCAACACACTGTTGGAACACATTAAAACTGAGGCGTTTCTTTTGCACTTTTGTGCACTTTTGTAGTATTATTAAGGAAACACTTTTGTACACTTTTAAAGGACTTTTGATCACCTTTGAGACGCTTTCATAGCACTTTATTTCACTTTTAGACACTATAAAAGTTTTCGAAAGTGAGCTAAAGTCGTTTCCAGAAAGTGCTCAAAGGTGTTCAAAAAAGTGTTAAAAAAGTGTGTTTTTTTTACAGTGTACCCTGGATACACATCTTCTAAATCCCAATTTTTTCAATGAATTTTGGATTGTTTGTGGTATAACCTTAACTTACATATCCTAGGCGAGTGAAATAGTCAAATCTTTAGCACTAATTCTTTCAGTTTTGTTCACAGAATGAAGAATGTAGGTTTCATTCTGCGCATTTGGTTTTCTTGGTTGGCCAGAACAGATTCTATTCCTCAATAATTACCCTGTTTTATCTTTCTTTATGCTGTATCCAACGGTAAAGCATGACTTTCAAACAAGCTTGGCTTGCCTGACGCGGTGTTTGTTTCTTCAATACACTACGTAGACTGCTCTTTTACACAAAAGCATACCTAGTGCATTTCTTTCGAAAGTAGTATGGGGTTGTCCAAATACTTTCTTGCGATCAATTTACGTAGTACTCATTCTTTTGTTGCCTGTTACTTTACAGATGTATCTAGTGGTAGTTATTTCTATAGTGTCGTATTCTATCTAAGGTATCCAAATTATCATAAAAGAGCAAGAGATTTCGAAATGGTCCATGTTTTACGTGTGATACAGTTTAATTTCCTCTTTGTTGAACTTGTCGAAATATTGTTTTACCCGCTGTATATAGTTTCCCTATCTATAGGCCTATGTTGTATTAGAAACTCAAAATTACGGTATTAACGGTAAACGATAATTGCGTCCAAACAGCAGTTTTAAGGCTATATTTCCTTGTGCAAGTCTACTTCTACTTCTGTGTGAGTCCTTCTTGTCTCTTATTTTTCTTGTATATTTATATTTTTCTTAAATTATGTTTGTATATGACAAGATCACGGTGAATGATCCTTAAATGACAGAAAATGACGTTTTCATTTTTCTTTCATTCTTTCTTTTCTTTTCTTTCTTTCTTTCTTTTTTTACTAAATGGTCTTTATTGATTTTATGCACGAAACTCCAGAACTAATACAAGCAATGCACGAATTAACTCCTTCAGCCAGGAGAGGGGTATTATACGTGATGTAATTTATGTAAGTACTGTAGAACACGAGTTTCAGGGAGGGATTTATCAATGAAATAGATTTACTAAAGGGAGACAAGCTTAGTAGAAGAGGAAAACGAATTACCAGGTACTGTAGAAATAGGAGAACCGGTTTCACCTTATCATTTGGGCCTTCCCATTAGGGGGGCATACTTCAACCTTGGGGGCGGGCCCCCAAAGCCCCCCAGGGATCGGCGCCCTTGCTATTGATACATATTTATGTTTTATAACTTACAGGTTTGTGATTTCCATTTTTATATAGGTGCATTGACACATACAATACTTTTATGAAAAAGTATCATCATTATCACAACAACAAGAAAAAAAACTTTTATTTATGGCATATTCCACTAAAAAATATTCAGCGTCGTACTTAATAACCCTGGGGTAGGAAAAAATAACCATATTTTGGTCCTATAATAAGTACCGATCTAAAAATATCAAATCAAGCCAAATATTTCTTAGAATGTCTTGTTCTTAAAGTATTTTCAGTGCAAAGAAGAAAAGAAACTCTATGAACATACAAGGAAAAGACAGGAATATCAGTTATTTTTCTTACAACCACTGCTGCTGGGAAGATCAGCCGCCATGATCTGAGCTCAATTTTTAAATCGGCACTTTTCAGCCTCAGCACAACAAAGACTGGGTGGGTGTTCTGTTACATAATTAAGCATTATTTCGTTTGAGCAAACTCTGCCAAACATTGCGATTGCAAAAGTTACAAACTTAGATTATTTTATCTTATTTATTTATTTATTTATTTATTTATTGTAGCCATAACGTGCCGTATATTCATTATTCAAGAAAGGGAAGATCGAATTCCGGGATTTTAACCGTCCCGGTGAACAAAAAAATTTCTCCGCGACATGACGTAGAATCCGTGATTAATCCCGCCCAAACCGGTAGAGTTGGGAGCTCTGAAGCTTTCGTGTACTTATTGTGCTAGGATATTATCAGCGTATCTTCGGGATCACTGAACTTCTCCGAGCACAAAAAGTATACAAATAGCTCACCAAAAATGAACTTATTGTGTATCCATGTAAACTTTAAATGTACCAGCTGAAAAAGTGAACTTTTTCTGTGCTTAATGTGTTCTCGTATTTGGTTCATGGAGCATAATTGCATATTATATACACATTAAGTTCATATTAAAGAAACTGCACATTATTCGGATGTCCCTTCTGTGCATTCCAAATGCACTTTTCGGTCACTTTTGACACATACTATGTGCATTTGTGGAAGAAAATTTTGTTTTACATGTTCTTCTGAAGGCAACAAAATAAATCAATAAAGATTTAACATTTAGTATAGTTGCTTAGTTACAGAATTTATTTTAGTGTTCCAAATCAAGCAACATATTCAAATATTAGTAAAAATTGTTGCAATGTAAAAAAACAAAACAATGCTTCTTACACTGTAAAATAAACACACTTTCTTACACTTTTAGGGCACTTTCAATAGCAGGAATGTGTTTTAAAAGTATACCAATTGTGTAAATAAAGTGCTGTGAAGGTATTCGAATGTGTTCTATTACAAGTACTACATAAATCGGAGCATTATTTAAACATAATAAAAGCACTATAATTCTAAGAAGATTTTGTTAGCGTTTTTAAGCACATTTGCAGCACTATTAAGGGAGCACATTTTTTTTACACATTTTTCCAAGTTCATTACACCCCAATAATAGCTCACATTAAATTCTTTGTCATTTTTATTTGTGCCTCCTTAGTATTTTTCAAGAAAATGGAGGGGCTCAGGTATTTTCTAGTACTAGTGTGATTTTTGTGCTTACGAAGCGTTTTTCTAAATGCACAGTCTTAAAGAAGAGTTTAATATGCATTATTTATTTCTTTATCAGGTAGGTTGAGGTATAGTGTTGAGATGCCAATTTAACATAAACTGTAGGTTCCATTCTTAGAAAGTCACAAGTTTGCCTAGGTGCTTAATCAAAATTCTACTTCAACGTTAGAAGCTATTTTCCAGTTTAATAATTTAGCTCTATACAAAAATGCATAGGTAAACAAATTAAACTATACATCCTTCCAGTTTTTGAAAACCGTAGTTGCATCCTAAGCTTGTCTCGTCTGGGGAATGACGTCACTACATCAATTGAATTGAATTGTATGGCATCTAGGCATCTAAGGCTCATATCGGGATAGGTCAGGGGAAAGGATTGGGTAAGGTGTCGGCCAGATCCTATGTTGAAGATGCCATCACGGCATTTGACTGTTGTGACAGGAAAAAACTGTCAGGATGGTCGGCCGCTTGGATCGAACCCACCGTGACCTCCTGAATGCTACGCTAACGCTCTACCCCTGAGCTACGGCGGCTCCGTACGTCACTACATCACTTTTAACATAAGATTGACTACGAAAGAAGCGCACAAGCCGCCAGTTGGGGTACCACCCGATATTTGCCTACTGAGACTGTATAAAAGTCTTTATAAAAACAATCAAAATTTCCGGCACCATGACAAACCGAACTTCAAAATTCCAATTTGAGGCTTATTGCAGTGATTCCGTCAGACACCCACGTGGGGATATCGTTCCCGAAATGCTCGAGAACACCCCCAAACTTTAACATTTTCGCAGTCAGAAATTAATAGAAAATATGCAAAACTCTATTTACACCCTCCCAAATTTGGCTTTATACTCCCCAAACTGAAAATCCTTGCGGAATCTCTGCTATATTGTCATTGTTAAATATTTTCCCTTTTATTACTGTCTGCTCAAATTAAAGTTAAGAAAGTCCTTTCGTTCATTTCTATACAAAATTGGGGAAACACTCAAATTCTTTGTGTGGATTAAAGAAGAAAAAACATACATTTCTATATCAACGTATTATTTTTTTTTATCTGAAGTTCTTAAAAGCAACACATTATCTTTTGCACAGGTGTCTGTCTGTCTGAGTGTTACCAGATTTACTGTTTTAGCAGTAGATCCCTTTTCTGCACTGTCTACTAGTCTACTATTAATTTACAATGTAACTTCTGCTGTTTTTCTATAATTTTAACCTAGAAACTTTGAAGTACCAATGGTTGCCTGACTTATATCTAACGTAAAACTGTTAGACAGAACACGCCACCTATACGCAACGACGTCTAATAACGGTTGGAAGTGATTTCGACACCAAGAAAGAAGAGTAAATAATAATAGTTTTGTACTTCAGGCTCCCGTGTTGCAGTAAATAAGGTACGTGGAAACTAACTTTCTAAATAACTTAATTATTTTAATTAATATTTTATAAACCTAGTATAATTATTTTGTATCAGAAGATCGTGTGATAGAAGTTGCTTTTATACAAATCAAAATGGCGACAATTTGGAACAATTCATGACACGGCAATATGTCGTAACTCTCATCACAAGTCATTTCATTTTAGCAATGTGTTCAGGACTCATGAAATATTGTATCCCATAAGTGCATTTTTGATCAAAGAGACAGATATATAAACCACACAAGAAGAAAATTAATGAGGCTTAAATTGAAAAATTAAGTGAAAGTAGGCCAATATATAACATAATGCCTTTTGTCCATAAATCAATTTGATCCGTTTAAAATGAAACCTTGTTCCCTTATGAAGACCGTGTGTTAATTTGTCGTTTACGCTGTCAAAATAGCAGTTAAAGGTAAAAAAATGAAGCTTATTTAAAATGCAGTTCTTTACGACATGTTGCCGTGTCAAGAACGATATGCATTTCCTCAGTTAGACAAAAGAAATCGATTGAAACCCATGTTGGCCATTTCCTGTTAGCTACTTCCGGTTAGTACTGTCCATGGTGCTACATGAAATTTTTTGAAAATTTATTTATTGCCTTTAAGCATCTAATGCTCCAACCGGAACAGGATAGAGGAAATTCTGTGGGAAGGGGTTCGCCAAGGCCTAAGTTGAAGATACCAGCCCGTCATTTGTCTGGTGTGTCTGAAAAATGCCCTGGAGAAACCTCAGTTAGTATGGTCCTCGGTTCTGGGATCAATCCCAGAATCTTCCTAATGCTAAGCCAACGCTCTACCAGTGGTCTACGGCCGCTCGGTAGTACCTATATTCAAAATGTATGTATATCGATCGGCCGAGCTTTACAAAGGAAATCTTTTGCTAATCATAGTTGTAATTTCCGGTAATAACTCTTTAAGTTTTGAGTATATATAGTAAAGAAACAGCCAAGTCAATCCAAATGTCCAAAAATCCACCGAGCTGCTGTGGGTCAGTTGTTAGTCTTAGGATTCGGGAGGTAATGGGTTGAAACCAGCGATCAGGCATCCTAACACGTTTACCAGGATTTTTCCAGACTTTGGCTGTTCGATTTCTGAATTTCGATATCGAACTTAGATACGAATGAACATCCAGAATCGTTTATATCGAAATATCATTGGGAATCGAAAATGTTTATATTGGAGAATAGTTGCAGGGCGAGAATAGCTCAGTTCGTTGCGCATTGTTCTACCAATCCAAAGGTCCCAGAAATGACCCCCGTGGCTTCCCATATTGAGGTTTTTCCAATCACTCACACCGGGCAATGCCATAGTCACACAAGGCAAATGCCGAGATGTTACCTGCAAACTAGGCCTAGCCAATTACCTACTAACTTTCGCTTCCAAACTCGTAATCCGTCCTAAGCCTGATTTCCCTGAAGGCCATAAATAAATTTAAATTCAAAATTTAATAGAATAGTTGGAAATCGAATATCGTTGGGGGGAAAATCGTTATGGTAGAAGAAAATCTGCACTGGAAAGGCTGCCTAGGCGTCATGTAACCCCACTCATGACCAGGGGCATAAGAAATATCCTCGCGGTGTGCGAGGGAAGCTGGAACGAAGATTTATTTTACGATCTAACTGACCGACTCCGACGTCATCTTGTTCCAATTTCGCGTGTTCCCATTGTAAATACAAGGACCAAATTACCGATTTCAAGAGGGCATCGTGGCGTAGTGGTTAAAGCGCTGAGTTAAAAAAAGACGGGTTCGAATCGCGGTGGGTTCATATTTATTATTAATAATTGCTTTCTTGCATTTTTTGTATAGATTAACTTAAATTAGAGACCATGAGATCGTGGAGATTTTGCAAGGTTAGGTGCGGTTCTGTATCTTTTATCTTTACATTTTCAGTTCTCGAAATTCCGAGCGCGAGACGCTTGTTGGATCGAAGCCGATCAATTACTTCGTGAAAAAAGAAATGCATGCAGAAGCCATGACTCAGTTAGAATAATCATGGCGTACCAACTGAAAATGTGGGGGTGGGGACAGAAACCAGTTAGTTATGCCACTGCTCATTATCAATGTTTTCCTCAGCTACATCAGCTGAATGAATGCCTTGTTCCTAATATCATAGTGAGGTATCTCTTTTACATCCAGAAATTACACGCATTACTCAAAATTAAAAACTAAAGGTTTGAATTGGCATTCGTGCTAGAATTTGAATTTAGTTTCAATGCATTTAGGCAACTCTGGCTCAGGCCTCGTGCTAAAGGAGACAGACGTTTTGATAACTACATATTTTAAATAGATCGCAAACCCTCTAGTTGAAGTTTTGGGTATCTTTACGGAAAATAAAATACATTTTCTAACGTTCTTATTAAACCAGACAATACAAAAAACATAAAATAAGTTATCTCCAAATTTCAAGCCTAGCTTAGCTACAGTTTTAACATGAAATCTTTATTTTTACGGTACTCTTCAAAGTCGTCCGGCAGACGAAGTATTTCTTCATCACCTTTTGTTTGTTTTGATGAGTTCTTCTTGTTCGTAAGATATTAACATTTATGATATTAATATGATGATAGGTGTTCTGCCCAAAGGTCCCACAACAAGGTGTACCGATGGTGTTTTGTCATTAAGCCTCAAGTAAATTAATGATTCTTAAATTGAAATATTAAGTGTAAGTAGGTCTACATATAAAAAAATGCCTTTGGCCCATACTTCAATTTGATCCATTTAAAAAAAATCCTTGTTCCCTTATGAAGACCGTGTGTTAATTTGTCGTTTACGTTGTCAATATAGCAGTTTAAGGTAAAAAAAAATGAAGCTTATTTAAAATGCAGTTGTTTACGACATATTGCCGTGTCAAGAACGATATGCATTTCCTCAGCTAGACAAAAGAAATCGATTGAAACCCATATTGGCCATTTCCTGTTAGCTACTTCCGGTTAGTACTGTCCATGGTGCTACATGAAATTTTTTGAAAATTTATTTATTGCCTTTAAGCATCTAATGCTCCGACCGGAACAGGATAGAGGAAAGTATGTGGGAAGGGGTTAGCCAAGGCCTAAGTTGAAGATACCAGCCCGTCATTTGTCTGGTGTGTCTGAAAAATGCCCTGAAGAAACCTCAGTTAGGATGGTCGTCGGTTCTGGGATCAATCCCAGAATCTTCCTAATGCTAAGCCAACGCTCTACCAGTGATCTACGGCCACTCGGTAGTACCGATATTTAAAATGTATGTATATTGATCTGCCGAGCTTTACAAACGAAATGTTTTGCTAATCATAGTTGCAATTTCCGGTTATAAACGCTTTAAGTTTTGAGTATATTTGATATAGAAACAGCCGAGTCAATCCAAATGTCCAAAAATTCACTGAGCTGCTGTGGGTTAGTCATTAGTCTTAGGATTCGGGAGGTAATGGGTTGAAACCAGCGATCAGGCATCCTGACAGGTTTACCAGGATTTTTTCCAGGCTAGGGCGGTTCGATTTCTGAATTTCGATATCGAACTTAAATACGAATGAACATCGAGAATCGTTCATATCGAAATATCGTTGGAAATCGACGAAAAGCTCAGTTTGTAGCACATTGTTCTAGGAATTCAAAGGTCCTAGAAATGACCCCAGTGGCCGCCTATCCTAACTGAGGTTCTTCCAATCACTCACACCGGGCAATGCCATAGTCACACAAGGCAAATGTCGGGATGTTACTTAGAAACTAGGCTTGGCCAATTACTTAGTAACTTCCGCTTCCAAACTCGTAATCCGTCCTGAGCCTGATATGCCTGAAGGCCATCAATAAATTTAAATTCAAAATTTGATAGAATAGTTGAAAATCAAATATCGTTGGGGGGAAAATCGTTACGGTAGAAGATCTACACTGGAAACGCTGCCTAGGCGTCAAGCAACCGCACTCATGACCAGGGGCATAAGAAATATACTTGTGGTGTGGGAGGGAAGCAGGACCGCAGATTTATTTTACGAACTAATTGGCCGACTCCGACGTCATCTTGTTGAAATTTCGCGTGTTCGCATTGTAAATACAAAAGCCAAATTACCGTTTGCAAGAGGGTATCGTGGCGTAGTGGTTAAAGCGCTGGCTTGCTGAGTTAAAAAATCGGGTTAAAATCGCGGCGGGTTCATATTTATTATTTATAATTGCGTTAATTTCTGGCATTTTTTGTAGATTATCTTAATTTAGTGACCATAGGAACGAGGAGATTTGGTAAGGTTAGGTGCGGTCATATATCTTCACATTTTCAGTTCTCTAATTCCTATCGCTAGACGCTTGTTGGGTCGAAGCCGTTCAATTAGTTCGTGAAAAAAGAAATGCATGCAGAAACCATGACTCAGTAATAATAATCATGGCGCACCAACTGAAAATGTGGGGGTGAGGGCAGAAACCAGTTAGTTAAGCCACTGCTCATTACCAACGTTTTCTTCAGTTACATCAGCTGAATGAATGCCTTGGTGTTCCTAACATCATAGTGGGCCACTCTTTAATAAGTCTTTTGTATCCAGAAACTATCCGCAGTACTCAAAACTAAAAGCTAAAGGTTTGAATTAACATTCGTGCTAGAATTTGAATTTTGTTTCAAGGCCTTTAGGTAACTTTGGCTCAGGCCTCGTGCTAAAAGAGAGAGATGTCCTGATAACTATATATATATATATATAAATCACAGCCATATTCAGTCCACTAGTGGATGAGGCCTATCCCCGAAGGGAGAAGTTGGTCTACTGCTCCCACGCTGACCAGGCGGGTTGGGGGAGTAATTAAATAGAGCGCAAACCCTCAAGCTGAAGTTTGGGGTATCTTTACGGAAAATAAAATACATTTTCTAACGTTATTATTAAGTCAGACAATACAAAAAACAAAATAATTTATCTCCAAATTTTAAGCCTAGCTTAGCTACAGTTTTAACACGAAATCTTCATCACCTTTTGTTTATCTTGATGAGTTCTTCTTGTTCGTAAGATATGAACATTAATATGAAGATAGCTGTTCTGCCCAAATGTTCCACGGCAAGGTGTACCGATGGTGTTTTGTCATTGCCTTCCATCGGATGATTATGTCTGATTGACGAGACCTACAGTTTGTCGTAGGCTCCAAACCACTCGTATTTCCGCTGTTAATCGAACCCAGGAATACTTTATTACAGGGCAGCGAGCGAACGTTATCACTCAACAGGACACACTATGATATTAAGCCCCCCTTATTATACAGGATGTATTAAAACTCACTATCTATTTCAGAAAAAGGGGGCGGAGTTCGAAGAAAATTATTTATATTTCGGTTTAGAGACCTTGATTTAAGATGGTAATTTTAATTTTGTAATGATACAATTTTCTCTTGTGGAATTTTGGTACTATATTCACTCAGACTCTAACGCACACTACCAATGAAACGAAAGCAGGTAGAAAGAAACTGACTTCAGATTTGGGTTTAGATACCTTAATTTACTTTGCTGCTTTCAATCTGGTGAGATTACAAATATTCAGCGTGTTTTTTTTTTTTTTTTTTTTTTTTGCATTACATGCATTCAAACTATATGGCACGCTAGCGCCCGAACAAAATAAGATAAAAAGAAACTGACTTGAGATTTGTATTTAGATACCATGTAGAAAGATTATGGCATCGCCAAATTGAAAGCAGGGAAGTAAATTAAGGTGAGTTCCTCTTCATATGCTTTTATTGAGACGCTAACATGCCATACAGAGTAAGTGAATATAGTACAAAAATACCGTATAAGAAGCTTGTAGCCATACTACATTAAAACCTGTCTCTTAAATCAAGGCATCCACTACAGAACGGCCATGGTTCTGTTGGTAGAACATTGGTTTAGCAATCGGAAGGTTCTGCCAACGAACCAAGCGGCCGGCCATCCTAACTTGAGTATCATAGCAGTCAAATGCTGTGATGGTACCTACAAACTAGACCTTGGCGATTACCTATCAACTTCATTTTCTCCACTCTATCCCGGCCTGAGCCAAAGATGTAAAAAGAACTTAGATAAATTCAATTCACCGAGTATCGATCCCGGGACCTCATGATTATAAGACAAGCACACTACCGAATATTCTGGTTGATTTGTATACCGTCACTATGATTGTCCAATTTTAAATATTAACATTAAAAATTCTACAATATTACTGATGGTACGGTGAAAGAACGAATGTAAGTTTACTAGTACCTTAGTCTAAAAGTCCGATAATCCATATGTGAAGCCAGAATTCCACTGCAATTTTTTCCTATCACTTGACCTATGAGCACTTATTTCTAGAACCGATCAAGCCCAAATGAAATATACAGTTGCTTTTAATCTAACTGCCTCCTTTGTCGCGCTGATTTTCACAGTATGCCTACGAGTTTTTTTCTTTTTTGCATTTTTAATAATTATACTTAAGACCTTTAAGTTGCATTGGCTCAGGAAGACGATAATGGGAGAAACGAAGAAAGTGGAAGGAAGCAAAAAAATCCCGAGAAAACCCAGAACCCAAATAGCTCAAATCGGGGACACCATGTCCCAGAGGTGAGGGCTCTACCACTGAGCCACCGCAGCCCCACGAATGTGTTGTTGTTACTCGTTAGTAGTCAGCGATATTCTTTTAGAAACCTTAAAATTCAATTTACTTATTTATTTGTAAAACTTGTATAGTTATGAAGAAAAATAATTTGTTTTAAAATGTTTAGATAGTCGCCACTTTTTATCTAAGCACAAACTGAAATCAGGTGCCAATTAGAGATGGCCTAACGGATTCAGATTTCGGATATCCGGATCCGGGTTTCAGATCTTCGGATCCAGATCCGAGTTTCGGATCTTCGGATCCAGATCCGAGTTTCGGATAGTCGGATCTCCCATACATGGGGCATGTACACATCATCATAGTCTTTCCTAATTCGTACATATTTTGTAGATTTTTTTTTCGGCTATCAGACGACGTCTTATTTTTGTTTCTTTTACTCTTAATTTTGGAGTGTTCTGTTGGGAGAGATGAAAAGCAGAATCATAAAAAGAAAGAAGAAATTGCTGAGTTAACATGGATTCCAAGAGTAATGCTTTCGAAACCAGTCATATAATATTCTGTCACTAATACATATTGGATGTGGTGTACAAATACCGTGTGTGTGGGTTTTCTAGAGGTTCTCCCGTTTCCTCCCACTTTCTTCATTCCACCAATCATGTCATCATCATCCATCCGGCCTGAGCCAAAGTTACCTAAAGGCCTTCAATTTAAGGGAAACAAATATCGACAGAAACTTTTCATCTCTTCAGACCCCACCAACCGTGACTGTACTTTGCCCTGTGACGTGGTTATCATGGCGAAGAGTTCGGCAGCCTTTGGGTTCGATCCCAGCAGCTGACCATCCTGACAGGTTGTTCCAGGGTTTTTCCTCGGTTACACCAGGCAAATGCTGGGATGGCACCTTCAACATAGGCCCTGGCCGAAACCTTCCCAATCCCAGCCTGAACATTAAAGGCCTAAAGGCCATCCTAAAGGCCATAAATAAAAAAAACTCAAATTCAAAACTTGGTTATCAGTCAGTAGGCAATAAATATTGCGTAGTTAATAAAATGTCGTCCCCTTTAAATATGGAGGAATTAAAAAGTACGGAACTTCTTTACCAGATAAATTTGCTTTGAGAAATAAACCACATATATTAAAAAAATCAAAAGGAGGTTAAAAATTTTCCTATGAACTAACTTCGGACTGAGATGCCTAAAGGCCATAAATAAGTTGAAAATAAAAATTAAAACCAAAGATGTACCATTTCAGTCTTCGCACAGACTGTCGACGAAGAACTCAAATTCTACGTGAGATGGTCATCTTCGCTAGTTAAGTTTTATATTGAATTCTTAGTATTATGTGTAATGAGTGATGACCCTTTAACAGCAGTTGATTTTATTTTTTAACATCTTATACCAAGTGCTCCGTATATACTCAAAATTTGTTTTATTGTACTTCTTGCTTTTTACATAAGATTATTTTATTTTATTCACTGAATAGCCTACCTGTTACATTTTCAGTTTTTAATTTTATTGATTTTTACTTTCTTAACAGCAAAGTTTAGACATGACGAAGGTAAGGGGCTTCTCCGTATTGGGACGGGTGTAAGACATAGTGTTGTTACCACACCTGTAATTAATTTTTATCCGTATCGAAAAGACTTTCGAAGCAAGACAATAACTCTCTTGTACCAAATGAACCTTAACCTCAAGTCATCACGTGTACCAAGTAGGATTAGGATACTTTTTTTATTTTTAAAATAAAATAAAACCCATCCCAGAGTTGAAGCTCTTGACTTTTGCAAAGTAAAACCTAAAGTAGGTGGGCTTTCCTTTTTTTGACGTTGTAAAAGTCAAATGAAGCAATACATCGCAAGAAAAAAATTACTTGCCTTGACGCAGGTGGTCATTTCTGTTGATATTTTGCGCTCTATCCCCGTTCTCAAACCCGATGAGGCTTCTTTTTAACATGCTATAAACCCTATCTGTCTGCTAGTGTTTGTTTGTTAATATTTCTGTATTAGAAATGACAGTTTGATAGGTGCAGAAAGCAAATAGACCTAATGGTTTTCTTCATGTGGGAGTTGTCGAACAGTGTTAAGGATCGAGATTGGAGAGGTGGGGGTGGGTACCAAATAATCTTTGTCTTTCAAGAAGGAAAATTGTTTATTCATTTCCTTTGTTTATTCAAGACTGTTTATTTTGTGTTTACAAGCACTGAATCTGTCATACGAACTAATTAAGCATTAGCAATCACATATATATACTTTTATGTGTGAATCAAGCGTGTTTGTATTGCATTTGTTAAAATATTAAGTTATTCCAAAACTTGTAATTTGACATAGGTGAGTCGTGCATTTTACAAGCACGTACAATTGAAAATAGAAAGAAAAAGAAGAAAGTAATGTTCTAAAGTTGATTTTTTTTTTTTGCAATACACTCTTACCTTGTTTTGAGCTCGAACGACTGCTCCCCCCAAATATTCAACCTTGATCCGCCCCTGTGTTTATCACATTTTTAAATAATTGGAGAGGAGACTCCTGTTAGAAAAACCAATAGGAAATGAGGGCCCGGTTGTCCGAAATGTTACTCATCCGGAGAGCAAAAACTTTTCTCGACAGCATTTAATACAAGTTTTGTATGTTTTATCGAGTTATTTCTGCTCCTAATACATATTGAATTTAAATGTTATTTATGGCCTTTAGGCATCTAAGGTTCCAGGTAAGACAGGGAAGGGGAAAGGAATCGATCAGGACCTAATGTGAAGATACCATTCAGACATTCGTAATATATTATGACATTAATTCCATCCTATTATACAGGATGAATCTGTAGCAGTAAGTAAGGATGGGGATTAATTTTTGAAATTTGGGTTTATATCCCTTGAATTGAATTAGCTTATGGTGTTCAGGTATCCCAGGCTCAGGCCGTGGTAGGGTAGGGAAGAGGATGTTGCAAAGTAATCGCCAGGGCCTAGTTTGTAGGTACGATCCAGCATTTGACTGCTATGACAAAAAAAAACCTCGGAGGTCCCGGGTTTGAGTCCCAGCAGAGGTATGGGTGTGGATTTTTATTGCTAAAGGCGAATCGTGACGGTCCGAAGTACACAGTTACTAGACAAGCCCATATAAAAATAAGTTGTTTTTTTTTTTCAAAAATCTTGTAAAAACCTTAAGTTAGGATGACCGGCCACTTGGTTCGTTGGCAGAACCTTCCGATTGCTAAGCCAATGTTCTACGAACAGAACTATGACCGTTCCGTAGTGGATGCCTTGATTTACGAGACAGGTTTTAACGTAGTATGGCTACAAGCTTCTTATATGGTATTTTTGTACTATATGCACTTACTATGTATGTATGGTTCATATGCTTGAAGCATATGAAGAAGAAATCACATTGCATAATTTTAGAATATACATTTTTGGATAGAGCGGGTCTCAGGTCTTATGTTGCCCCAGTTCTACTGTTAACGATATTGGAAATAATAAGCTCTATAAAGTTCATTTCCTCACACTTTCGTTATGCTATAGCATCGAAATTTTTGCTCCCTGGATGGTCTATACTTCTTACTTATTTCCATGTCAGGAATCTCGTGAGGTGGTTTTGTCAGTGTTATTTTGCAACACCCTATATATATCTAAAACGAGAATTTTGATTACGTACCAATGAAAGAAAATTACAAAGACAGAATAAATTAATTATGTAGTAATAATTTTACTTCAATGCTCAACTAATTTTTTAGAACCTAGACTACTATCATTTTGTCGCTCATCCATTACTACTCGCCCTTGATATGTGCGGGTTAAAGAATGGTTTTGTTTACGTCCTCTTTCGCCCGAGGACGGCCGATAAGTACAGTAGTCAATCAACAGTCGTCTTAGGCCCGCTAAGTGCATAGTTCATCCTTAATAAAGACAGGTGGATATCATACATCGTTCATATCGAAGAACCCGTTGGCAATCGGAAATGATTCATATCGAAAAACTGTTGGAAATCGAATATCGATCGAATCAAAAAATCTTTTGAAATCTAATATCGATTGAATAGAAAAATTGTTAGAAATCAAATATCGATCAACTCGAAAATTTGTTTATCCATATTCGATATATGGTATCAATATTTCCATTCTTCAAAGTATCGATCTATTAATCGATCTTCAAAGTATATATCGATTAATTACACAGTCCTATAGTCCTGGGAACGATCCCAGCAGCCGCCCATCCTGGGGTTTCCTTAGTCACACCAGGCAAATGCCAGGATGGTACCTCGAAAATTGGCCGATTACCTTCCGTTACTCTTTCTCTCTGTCTTCCCCTATCCAGCCTGAGCCACATTTGCCTAAAGGTGATAAAGAAATTTAAATACTTGAGTATGCTAAGATATTAATTTAATGTGCTATCCTGGACTGAAGTGGCAACTACGGCCTAAGCCTCTCAGAAATTGGAGCTACTTGGGATCCTCACCGAACATTCTTTTGGGATATGGATTCCAAAGGCTAAGATTGTTTCCGCCAAAGGATCACAAGACAGTTCTGTAGGACCAAGCGAAAGGGGTTTATTATTGTAGTCGGTGACTTTTCTGTAGATATTAATAGGATTTTAACAGATTTTTGGCGCTAATATAATTCGTTTGTTTACTTCTCGGTAGTAATGTTCCTCGAGGGAAGCAATGTAGCATGAAATTCAGTTATTTGATATATTCAAAGGTAACAAAATTACAGATGATTTAGTAAATCTTCGATCATATAAGTTTACAGGTTAACGTAAAGAAACAATATACGTGATAACATCAACATAGGCGACCTCAGAATCATTCCACAAGTAGCTAGGGAAAGGTACATACGAAATTCTCATATTGTCAAATGTGCATTGTTGAGACCTCTATAGTCAACTAAAGATACAGAGGCAAATACATAGAAACACAAAACCGGCAAATTTCAACAAATTCTATGGGATTCTATACAGATTGGCGAGACTTTCACAGTCTCCATAAACTTTTAAATAAGCGTTGGGATAATTACTTTATTATGTATTCCTGTCGCTTGCAAAAAGGGACCATATGGGAGGGAGAAGCCGCACAATGTCTCAAGTAAAATAATAATAATATAGTAGTCTTTTAGGTCTAGTAGAATTTTGAGAGGGTCAGTTCAGTTCGCAGTATCGTGGAGAATAGTGACTAGAGTGAAAACCAATATTATAAGCAAGACTTAGATGACTTACTTTTGATACGAAAATGGGCAACAAGAAAAATCATTCTCGTAAATGTGGATATAGAAGTAAGAAGAGGAAGTTACAATCAAGGAATTGGATGATGGAACATAACATCTACTGATTTTACTAATTTATATTGTGTTCTTTGGTGCTTTTAGTTATCATTTTAATTAGTACAAAAATAATTGATCATTATTGGGTTTATGCATTTTTAATCAAGACACTATATATTGGTTGGATATGGTACTTGTACAATAATAGAACAAAAAATGTGAGTTTGTGAGGAATGGAAAATTAAAGCTTTCAACCTTCTTCAGTCTGAGTAAATTGTCAAATTCATTTCCAAAGTGACATATCTCACAAAAAGATACAATAATTGCAAAATTTTATTTAATAATATTATTGTTTCCTACGAATTGGTGGGCCAGGGTTCAAATCCCAACCAGTACGCTGAAGACTTTTATCGCAGTGTTTCCATGCCTGACGCTCTGAGATGCAATCTACACTGCGAAAAATAGCTGTGTAAATTCAACACAATGCGGTGTCCCAGTATGACTACCACTTTTTACACGCTATTACCTTACTCTGTAATCATGTTTCATCTCTGCTACAAATATTGCAACGTTAATTTAACTCATTTGCCGACATCATACAATGATGAAATTTTGCACAGTGACCTAAGTCGGGTGACAATACAACATTCCATTGTTACTTTTATATATTTCTATATATGAATATTTTAAAAGCATATTGTTATTACATCTTTATCCTAAAATAAATACTAGCCTGCACCGCGGCTGGGTTTGGCTGGTTGCAGAACACTTTAGGATTTGGGCCACAAAATAATAGCTGGAGGAAAAAATATTTAAAAAAGGATTATAAAAAAAACGCTTTTTTAACCAAAGAAAAATGAACTAAGAAGTAAAGAATAATAATTTTATGGACCGGAAAATAAAAGCGTGAGTGCTCTTGCTTGCCTTATCATAAAATCATAATAGACTAAGAGAACTCAGGCTTTTATTTTCCGATTCATAAATTTATTATCTTTTACTTTTTAGTCCATTTTTTGGTAAAAAAGCGTGTTTTATAAAAATCCTTTATTAATTAATGTTTTTGTGTGTTAACACAACATATGGTGTTGATTTCGGTATTAGGAGAAAAAGTTATAACTGCAGTGAGATTTGAACATGAGTTACTCACAGTCAGTTAGAAGTCGAGCGTCTTAGCGACTTGGCTAAGGAAAAGGAAAAGGAAAAGGCATTAGAGGCAAACGATATTTAGTGAACAACATTTAAATTAGACGACTACACTATAGATTTAAACGGTATAGGGGATTAAATAAATGTTGCAGAACCCCCAAAACAAACTAAGTTACCTGCATTATCGCATGGTTTAATCACTTCCTATTTGTCAATTGGGAACTAGAATTGCCATTCATTGAGAATATTCCATTTCTATGGAAGCAAGCAGGATGGCGACAGCCAAACACTTGACCAGCATATGTCAAATGCTGAGCTTGCTTTTATAGAAATGGAACATATTCTCAATGAATGGGAATTCTGATCCCTAATTGACCAATGGAAAAGTTATTAATCATGCTATAAGTCGTGAGAATAATTTTGTTTATGTTGGGATGCAGCAACATTTTTTTAATCCTCTATGCTGTTTGAATACTGTTGGAAGAACAGCAAATTTATGAAGGTAAAACACTGAGGATAATAAGAAAACAGAGCTACACGGACATAAGAAAAAAGAAAGAAAATGTATTATTTTTTGTGGAA
Source organism: Lepisma saccharinum (assembly GCA_022664845.1). NCBI lineage: Eukaryota > Metazoa > Arthropoda > Insecta > Zygentoma > Lepismatidae > Lepisma > Lepisma saccharinum. The sequence goes on along the minus strand of JAGDQP010034409.1, from coordinate 723 downwards.
AGAAGCAGGTTTTCGACTGAAGACGGAGAAAATGGGTGGTATATTTTCGGTCCTCTGTAACGTCATCCCTCTTTCCTCCCCCAAACCACCTACAGTGACATATGGCCACAAGGAAGAAGCAAGTCGAGACACACAGACAGAGGGAAACTAATATGTCCTTTCTTCCATGTAACAAACTTAGTTCATTTGGTGTAAAGGACTCTGTTATATGTCTTTATAGTGTTGTTTACTTCACATTTTTTTGCTACATACTGTTGTATTCTCAATATGCTAATTCTGCTACAGAACAAACTATAACAGAATAACATAGTTGTGCAAACCTCAAGGGAACGCGTGCTCAGATCTATCTATCTATCTATCTATCTATCTATAAGTCACTTGCAGGAGAGGACAAATTAGAAGAACTGCAGAATGAACTTAAGAGGATTAAGTGGGACATCATAGGACTATCAGAAGTATGGAGGAAGAATGAAGAACAGTTGGAACTACCGTCAGGGCACACGTTCTACTACAAAGGAACAGAAACTGGAAAAGCGACAGGCGTTGGCTTTATAATTAATAAAGACCTGAAGTCACGGATCACAGAAATTGAAGGAATTTCAGATAGAATCGCACGGGTAGTAATAAAAATTAACAAGAGATACAGTATGGAAATTATACAAGTGTACGCTCCAACAACCTCGCACCCGGAGGAGGAAGTCGAAGACCTATACGAGGAGATAC
>JAGDQP010034408.1:0-20128 GCA_022664845.1 Lepisma saccharinum | reverse complement strand
TCTAAGTATTAAAGTGTTGTGGCGTCAAACTGCACCTCACTTCCATTTCTCAGATTATCATCATCAAACCTCCTAAATAGAATGATTATGAGAAAATTCTCATAATGACCCATGCAATGATTAAGATTATAATAAAGAAAAAAGTATAGCATTTCCTATATAACACATTGACCGACTACCTTACTTAAATCCTCCCTTACCTTCATAACCCTTCCTGAAAAGAAGGTGTAGCCTTCTACCGGGTGCTAGCCACGGCTAGTAAAAAAAACAAAAAAAGAAAAAATAAAGAAAAAAAAGAAAATAAAAAAAAAACGAAAAAAACAAGGACAACAACTTTTACCTATCTGGGAAACACACTGTTGCCAAACAGTAAGAGTACGAGTTTTTTGATTGAGTTTTGTGGAGGACTTCGTGGTTACCACAAGTCAACATCACCAAGAGGACGAATTGTTGCCTGTTAGGGGAGCCACAGTGGTTCTTATCATCTCATTCATTTCATTGAGACTGTTTGACGATCAGCTCTCTCATCTTCAAGAGAGTTTCCCTCTCTTCTGGCTTCGGCCATGTCTCCACCCCCCAAAAACTCGCACGGGAACAGGGTGACAAAGATCAGCATGGACAACAACTCTTCTAAAAGATCAGGGGACGATCTTCATTCTGGCAAACTGAAAGAACAGCGTAATCGATCTAGATCTTCTGTTCAATCTAACCATGACAACAACGATGCAGACTCATCAGCAATGGATTTTTCTACTCCTGGCAATGACCATCCACCGATCTTCAATTTTCTTCTCACAAATGCTGATCCGAAATTCTCCAATCCAAAGCACGTTTTGATACAACTTCAGAAATACTATCCAAGAGCAAACATACAGGAAATTGTCTTCACGCAAAATGGAATCCTCATCAAATCACCTGATCCAAATTTTGCGCGTACGATCTTAAACAAAGTCTCCTATACCATTTTTGGACCTACTGCCAATCTTCAATCATTAACTCCTACTACAAAAAAGCAACAACCTCCTCTTCGTCGCTCCCCTACTCTCTCTGTAGTTCTCAAAGGAGTACCACTAACATATACCGATGACGAAATTCTGGATGAACTCCGCTTTGAATGTTATGAAGTCAAACGTGTCATCAGAATTATGTGCAAAGAAGGTCCAACTTACTTAGTTCGAGTTCTGCCTGACTCCAAGGAGACAATTGACGATCTACTTCAAAACGGGGCTTACATCTACAGACGTCGACACCGTGTTGAGCCATCTCGTACAGCAGCCCCTATACCTCTCAGATGCGAACGCTGTCAAGCATATAATTCTCATAACACCAAAGATTGTCCAAACGCCCCCATTTGTGGACACTGCAATGAAAATCATGCTACATCAAACTGCACGAATCTTCAAAAGCCTCCATCTTGTAACACCTGTCACAAAAAACATCCAACGTATAGCTACAAATGTCTTCAGAAGCCAGAACCTATCCCTGAGAAACCAGAACTTACAGTACCTATTCGTACCACTGATACTGCTACTGCTCCCACAAATTCATTAAAAGAACCCATCACTGTTGAAGACTTACTCCGTTTCACCACCATTGTACTTCAAAATGTTCATCCTTTTCTCCGTCATCATATACTCCCGCAAATAGACAATACAGCAAAACAACTCTTTGGATTACATCTCTCCGCTACCTACACTGGACCATACGCACACTTCTCCATACAATCGATATCTCTAAATGACTCAGAATGGCCTGGACTTTAATCATCATGACAGCTACCTTTCTTTTCTTAAACATTCGATCCTTAACAACTCATAAAACAGTCTTTGAACAACTACTAAAGGACGAACACGTTACAGCCTTCGCACTCAATGAAACCTATCTCACCCCTTTTCACCATCCTCGGATTCCTAAATATAAACTTCAGCGTCATGACTGCCCACGACCATATCTTCGAGTCAATGGAGGCACAGCGATAGGTACTTATCATACTCTACCAGTTCGCCACCATACATTTCCAGCTCCACATAATCTACCAGAACATACCTTCGCCACTTTATATCTTCGATCCAAACCAATCACTTTTTGTACCATTTATGTCAGACCAGGCCATCCTATCCCCTACGAATTCTTTCAATATATTGACAACAATTTCCGCCATTATCTTATTATGGCCGACATCAATTTTCACAGCCGCACCCAAGCAGATATTATTCAATTTAATAACTACATCTCAAACGTCTTAGCCGCCAAGCTACACGACCTACCATCCCCCTCACGACCTATCAGTAATACTACACCCGATGTCGTTCTTAGCTCAGCTTCTTTAAATATCAACAATCTAAGACTTCTTCCTCCTTTCGGCAGCGACCATGCCCCAATATTACTGGATATTTCCAATACTCCAAGGCCGCAATATCATCAGCCACCTATCAAATTCTTAGATTACCATCATGCAAACTGGCCTCAATTCCAAACAGATCTTACACAATCACTTCAAGACTTACCTGAACCTGCTACTGAACAAGAATTATATGCTCTCGTTGATCATCTCACGCACTCACTGGAAATTGCCTCACAAGAAAATATACCTCTCCGCTCTCGTTACCCTCACAAACCCCCTATTCCTCCCCAATACCAAGCCATAATCTCTGCATCTCGGAGAGCTTTTAGAGATTTTCAACTCACCCAAAACCCGATTGCATGAGAAGAGCATAAACGTTGGAATCGCATAGTCCGCAACTACCTTGACGCTTACAAACGCCGTCGTTGGATCTCTACCTGTAACTCACTCTCAACTACATCACATCCTACCAAATTCTGGCAAAAATTTAACCAATTAACCAGACAACGTGACCATACTACCTATCCTATCATTCAAAATAACAAACCCCTCCAATCAGATACTGAAAAAGCAAAAGCTTTTGCATCCTTCTTTCAAGATATCTTTACCCCTACTGCTCATCCTCCCCATCTCACCCTCACTCCTCTCATCGACAGACTCTCCAATCCACACTCCCCACACTTACAACCTGGCACACATCACCACCTCGAAAATTCTCCCCTCACTACTCCCATCACACCAGACGATATTCGCACCACCCTTCGACCAAAACGTAATAACGCTCCTGGTTTCGACAAAATTACTTACAAGCTTATCAAATCCTCCCCTCCTATCCTTTATACACTCCTTGCCTCCATCTACAATTTCATTCTCCGTACTGGATTCTACCCGCCCCAATGGAAAATTTCAAAAACACTCCTCTTCATCAAACCTAACAAACCTCCAACTGGTTTATCATCCTACCGTCCCATCCAGTTAACCTCTGTTTTCAGTAAACTCTTGGAACGTATTCTTGTTAGCCGCATGCACTCCCACCTCACAGAACATAACCTTCTCCCTCTCCATCAAGCCGGCTTCAGACCCCATATTAGCATCTCCGATCAACTCTTACGTCTCACCACCGCCATCACCAATCATTTCAATACTTCCAAACCTTCCTGTCTTTTATTATTTGATCTCGAAAAAGCCTTCGATACAGTTTGGCATGCTGGACTTATCGCTAACCTCCATCATTATCATCTCCCTAACTCGTACATCCGTTGTATCCATTCTTTCATTTCCAATCGTATGACCTACATTCATGTCAATAATACTCTATCCCATCCCATCTTTATCCATAGTGGAGTTCCCCAGGGTTCCGTTCTCTCACCCTTACTCTACATCTTATATGTTGAGGACATGCCTCATTTACCACCAAATGTATCACTTTATCAATACGCCGATGATACAGCGTTTTTAACTACCGCTAGAACTATCCAAGAAATAAATCGAACTCTCCAACCTGCCATTGATGCATATACTTCCTGGTGCTCTAAATGGCGACTCAATATCAATTCTCAAAAAACACAAGCCCTCATCTTTCTCCCTCCTCGCTGCCGCTCTCGCATCCAACGCAATCCTCTTCTTCTAAATATCCATGTAAACGGCACACTCATCCAACCATCTTCCCAAGTAACATATCTCGGCGTTATCTATGACTCAAAGCTCACCTGGAAACCACAACTACAGAAAATCAAGACTCAGCTACCAATAGACTTAACCTTATACGGCGGCTAGTGGATACCACCTGGGGTTTGCACACAGACACAGTCATTACAACCAATAAAGTTTTTTTAGACCTGCTCTCACCCATGGCCATCTTAGCTGGATCTCTGCTTCAGAAAACCTATACAACCGACTTGCCATTTCTGAACGTCACGCACTCCGCTTAGCTTACTGAATTAAACTCCCAGCCCCCACAGCTGATCTATATCGCCGCATTACCTTTCCAACCATCACCCAGCACTTAGAATCCCTCCGCACAAAATACATCACCAAGGCCATTGCAGAAGGAAGTCCTCTCTTTCTTGACGCTTTTCAACAGGACATTATTCATGACCCCCCCCCCACGATATCAGTACACACCGTTACAACATCTCCTTACACTCTATCATAACACCCTGGACGACAATGACCCCCAGAAGGCCGATTTCACCATCTATAGACCATTTCATCTTAGCCCTCATATATACCCATCACAGCACTAGTGTTTCATCAATGTAGAAATACAGCGGGCTTCATCTGTTTTTCATCAGCTCTGTGACGCCCCAGAGCAGAAGATAACACTGCACTTGTCAAACTAACCAACCCCTGTGTTTGTGGCGTCTTTTGCACTTCACTCATCTTTCTTCTATGCCCCAATAGCCCGGCCAACCACAGAAGAGTTTTTCTTCCCAATTTTCTTCTTTTTTTTCTACCCATGGATAAACAGATTAAAAAGAAAGAACTAATTGATGCCCAAAGACTAAATACAAAGATGCCCAAAACTCAGTTTGCCCCATATAAATAAAGGCAAAACCTCAATACTTCTAAATCCCTTACCGAAGAAAGGGTGTACCCCTTTGAACGGGTAAACTTGAAAAAAAAACAGGACAATTCAAACCTAGCTTATATGTGGATAGTTAACGTGCTTCCGATGATCTGGTGTTGCAAACGCACTAGTGAGAAACAGTACGCATACAGTCACAATAGGATTGACGGCACCGCTCAGTGTCGGAGGGTGCGAGTTAATTTGAGATATCCATTTTTGCAGTCATTGCACATAGACTGATCATCATTTTCTCATCATCATGCCTAAACCTGGGAAGCACATCTTACCTCAAGTAGTACAGCGCACTTCATCTTCAACCACTGCTAAGTTCACACTAGGCAATTCATCAAAGCACAGCCGAAGCACTGATCAACTTTCTGCTACAAGCTCTCCTTCAACAAATCCACACCAATCTGGAAGCTCTAAATCACCACCATCCAAAAAGATTCATACTCTCAGTAATTCCGATGATCCAATGCACTTATCTGATTCTGAACAGCATCCAACAAACCAAGCTCCGTTGTCATCATTCTTACTAACATATTTCGATCCACGTTTCCAAACACCAAAGCTATTACTACACCAACTGTTGAAATATGTCCCTCGTGACTCCATCTCGCAACTCATACCTACAAGAAACGGCATTATAATCAAATCTTCTGACAGCAACCTCGCCTCTACAATACGAAACAAATACAGCTTTGAGATCTTCGGCAAACAAGCAAAACTCACTACACTTGCTTCAAAAACCATCCGTTTGCAACCTCCACCACGTCGACCACCTATGCTGTCCGTAGTTATCAGAGGCGTAGATCCTCAAATCACTGACACAGAAGCAGAAACAGATCTAACAGCCGAGGGACATAACATAGCCAAATGTCTTCGAATCAAAACCCAACAAGGAGAACCTAGCTATATGATCCGCGTATTAACAACAGATCAGGCAACCATTGATGACCTTCTCACTTACGGAGCTTTCATCTACAAAAGACGATATCGAGTAGAACCATCTCGATCATCACCACCAATCCCACTCCGCTGTGAACGCTGTCAAAAATACAACGATCATGAAACCAAACACTGTCCCAACCAACCTGTCTGTGGCTACTGTTCTGACTCTCATCCAACTAAAGATTGCACTAATCACCAACTACCACCTAAATGCAACCAATGCAGCGAACCTCATCCTACTTTCTCATATAAATGTAAAAACCGCCCAAATGCTAATCCAGAAACCCCTGCCTTCACCGTTCCGCTTCGACTTCCCGAACAGCCATCTCCACTTCCCAATAATTCAGTCTTCCCACCCATCACCATTGAACAGCTTCTCACTTTCTTCACCTTAACATTCCAAAACATCTATCCTTTTGGCAGAGAAACTATCCTCAACAAAGTTCAACATGCAGCCTCCGAAATATTCAAAGTCCAATTTCAAGCAACATATTCCGGACCTTATGTCTACTTTACAGTCTCACCTCCTCGCAATCCTGAGTAAACCCGTTGCACATTACCTTTCATCACTCATGTAATTCATTCACCTCTCATATCCATCTTCCACAAAGTATCCATCAATGTTAAATGTAGGGCTCATCTGTCTCCCATTATGCTTAGAGTCGCCCCTAAGCAAGAAGAATATCAATCGCCTGTCTTCTATGTAATGTGTTGTGACGTCTCTAGCACTACATGTCCATCGCCCATCTCATTGTCACAGATTTAAAATTATGTATGAACCAAGATTAATGATTATGAGCAAAAGCTTATAATGTCTATGATAAAGTTTGGATAAATAAAGGATACCAAAGTTCTCTAGAACCTCACAGCCCACCTACCCTTTCCAAAACTTCCAGAATTCTCCTTAACAATCCCTACCTGCAACGAGGGCGTAACCCTCTCAGGCTAGCCCCCATCAGGGACTAGCTTGTAAAAAAATAATAATAATAAAAAATAATAATAATAAAAGATTAAAAAAACTAGGAACGGCTACATTATGAAATCTACAGATCCGAATCTGATGAAAACTATTAGGGACAAGTGCTCCTTTGAAATATTCGGAAAAAACACTAAGATCACACAGCTTGACAAAAGTAAACCGAAACAAATGCCGCCTCCTAAATCACCACCAGCTCTTTCCGTGGCGTCCTACCATCGTACACAGATGAGGAGATACAAAATGAACTACAACTAGAAGGGTATTCTATCATGAAATGTATCCGCATCATGTGCAAGGAAGGTCCAACCTACATGGTAAGGGTACTAACAAAATCTCAAGAGACAATCGACGATTTACTAACAAATGGGGCTATGATATATTGGAAAAGATACCGTGTAAAACCATCTCAAACAACTCAACCACAACCTATACGTTGCGAGAAGTGCCAAACATACAATGAACGCACAACAGCTAAATGTACAAAACATCCGAAATGTGGATTCTGCAGTGGGCCACATAATACCCGACAATGTACAAACCTGCAACAACAACCGAAATGCTCACAGTGTAGTGAAGCACACCCAACTTACAGCTACAAGTGTATGGCAAAACCAGCACCTGAAGAACAAAAACCACATCTTGGAGTACCAGTAAGAACACAGGAAAAAACAGACCACATCAACATCAGCTCAACTCACTTCAATATACCAACCACTGACAATAGAACAAATGCTTGGTTTCATAACCATGATATTACAAAATATCCATCCGTTTTTAAGACCTCATATACTACAACAAGTACAATACGCAGCTAAATCCATACTCCGAGTCAACTTCAATGCTACATACTCTGGTCCGTACGTTCACTTTCATTCATCACATCGTGAAACCGAAGTATAGAGCCGAACAAAGCAGCAATAACATTGTATGTTCCCTCGCAATGGCTATTGCTTTATTATTCATGAATATCAGATCCGTAACTAAAAAACAAAATACTATTTGATCAACTCCTACTAGATGAAAATATCAATACGTTCCTGCTGAATGAAACCTACTTAACACCAAAAATGCAATGTAAAATAAGAAACAACCAAATTCTACGAGACGACAGCAAAACAAACGCACAAAGGGCTAACGGAGGCGTACTCTTAGGATTCCAGTCATCAATAGCCTACCGTAGACACGAACCAAACTTAGCAAACCTACCCGAACATTTGATCGCAACATTGTACTTTAAATCTATTTACATTACTGTGGCAACCATATATATAAGACCTAAACAACCAATACCGTATGAATTCTTTCAATATATATCAAATAATTTTCGCAACTACATCATCATGGCAGACATAAACTATCACAGTAGAACAGACAGACAGAAAACTCGATTCAACACATACATCACGACAAACACCACTGGTGAAATTCATAAACTGCCTCGCCACACAAGACCTATAAGCAACACCAGTTATAACATCTACAAATCTAACCAACCGCTGCCAACTGGAAGTCCTAGATACAATCGGAAGCGATCACGACCCTATAAAGCTTACACTACAATGCCACAACCAAACCAACTACAGACAGCAGCAATTCATCCGTACTATTACTAGATATGATAAGGCCAACTGGACAAAATACCGCACCACAATAGAAGAAAAGATAGAAAACCTAAATGGACCAGAAACTGAAAACGAATTATACACAACTGTAGAAAAAATTACAACGGCTCTTAAAAACGCAGCTAAGGAACACATACCAAAAACCACATCCACTACAAACAAACCGAAACTTCCACCTCAATACCCACCAATGCTAAAGAGATCTAAACAGTTATACAAGGAATACCTCAGAACAGGAAATCTAGAAGCCCTACGGCACCACAGACGAATACAAAGGACAATTTCAAACTACCTGAAAGCTTACAAACTCAGAAATTGGATCAAAACTTGCAACTCCCTAGGTGAGACCAGCCACCCGACCAAATACTGGAAGCGCTTTAAGATGCTAACAGGGCAATATACGTCAACTCCATATCCTTTACTACAAAACAACGCAGCTCTCAACACCGACGAAGAAAAAGCCGATGCTTTCGCTGAATACTTGCAAGAAGTTTTCACTCCACCTCCACGGCACAATCCATACCAACATCCGGTGGACCGACTAAACCCAGACTCGCAAATACTCCAACCAAATATCAGTCATACCATGCCAGATACTAACCCTCTTACAGTAGAAATTACCGCAGAAGACATCAATAGATCCATAAAGAACAAACGAAACTGAGCACCAGGTATCGACAATATAAGTTACCGACACATCAAAGAAGCTCCTGCCTTGTTCCTCAATCTACTAGCAACAATTTACACGTTCATACTACGAACAGGTTTCATACCGATGGACTGGAAAATATCAAAAACACTTATGTTTCGGAAACCAAATAAACCGACAAACTCTGTTTCTTCATATCGGCCTATACAACTCACAACATCATTCAGCAAAATACTGGAGCGGATACTGGTTTACAGGTTACACCAACATATTACTGAATATAATTTACTACCGTTACAACAAGCTGGCTTCCGACCGAACTTCAGTATCAATGATCAACTACTAAGACTCACAAATCTAATAACCCAAAACTACAATTCACTCAAACCATCATGTTTAATTTTATTTGATTTGGAAAAGGCATTCGATAGGGTATGGCACCATGGACTCCTTTATAAACTCATCAAGCTCAAACTTCCCGCTGCGTACATAAGGTTCACATTCCATTTTCTGTCAAACCGTCTTTCCTACGTAAACATTAACAATAACAGTTCACATCCATATTTCATTCTGAGTGGTGTCCCACAGGGCTCAGTGTTATCACCGCTACTCTACCTCCTCTACGTAGCGGACTTCCCCAGCCTTCCCAACAATGTACATATGTTCCAATACGCAGACGACACTGCGTTCCTAGCTGCAGGAAAAACCATCCAAAGCATAAACAATAGTCTAAACAAAGCCATTACCAGCTTCGTTACTTGGTGTAACAAATGGCAACTAAAAATAAACTCAAATAAAACACAAGCAATAGTTTTCATCCCACAGAACCGACGCTCCAAAGTTCACCGAAATCCTAACAAACTATCCATCACAGTAAACAATACGCCCATAAGACCAGGAAAACAAGTCACATACCTTGGCATTACATTTGACCAGAACCTAACATGGCGCCCGTATCTGAATAAGGTGACCGAAAAGGCATACAATAGACTGAAACTGCTCAGAAGATTGACGGGCACCACCTGGGGTCTACGCCCTGAAACAATTCTTACGACCTACAAAGTATTTCTAAGGCCGGTCCTAACTTATGGTTTCACAGCCTGGATCGCAGCCCCAGAATTTTACTATGAAAAACTTAAAGTCCTGGAACGTCACGCCTTTCGAATTGCCTATCGCATTAAACTGCCCAGCCCAACCAGAGAGCTATACGACCAAGTCCCATTCGCAAACATCTTAGATCACATGGAGAAACTACGATTAAAATATACAAGAACAAGATTTCAAAACGATCACCCCCTGCTAGTAGATACTATCCAGACCGACGTCAGCTTTAATCCAAAACAGATTTTCATCCACACACCACTTTCATTACTAAGCACAATATACAAGAACGATATAAACGATCAACACGAGGACTATGCAGTGGCTGACGCACTATCAATCCAAGACTGCCCACAATATATAGCATCTCTGAAGCCGGAATAAACAAATATTCAACTAAATACCACAGCTAAATGAACCCACATTCTAGACTTTAATTTGCCTAAAGGCAACGAGCATAATATGAAAAGAGAAAATATAACAACAGAAAACAAAGAAACAGGTGATGGAAGATATTATAGAAACCTCATAGGACAGCAAATATATTATAAAATATAGTGTTTACAAAGAAAAGCTCATCCCGAAATGAGGGCGTAACCCTCAAAAGGGGCTAAGCTAAGGGTTAGCAGCAGGAAAAAAAAATGTGCAGACCACTTTTCCATATATCGTAGAATTTACTATTTTTGTAGGGGCCAAAAATGATTATTTTAAACTCTGGTCACCAGTTATTTAGGGCTAGTTTTTCATTGTCCAGTTATCTTGCCAGTTAACTAACTGCTAGTTAAAGTTAACCTAAACTCTAACTTCAATATCCGTTTTTCATTTGCTTTTTAACTGCTGGTTACTTAACTTTTAGTTAGTGGGAACAGTGCGACTTTTGGCAATGGATTTCTACTATTTCGCCATCTAGGGAGTTGTTCAGGAATTATGAAAACAGTAGAATAGAGGATAGCACAGTAAGTTTTAAACAAAATACGCATCAAATTCGCTAGTTTCTGAAGTAAGAAATATGAATGTTTGATTGCATTAAGAGATTTGTGGAATAAAGAAATAAATTAGTAAACACACATATGTAAAGAGTTGAGTTACTATCTAAAAAAATACGTATATGTGACGCCGACCTGGTAGCCGTGTGGGTTGGGGGGCTACGTAAGCGACTCGAAGGTCCCTGATTCGAATCCCGGCTGGTGCATGAATCTGAATTTTAATTGGCATCGCATTCATAATCGTGACGGACAGAATTCAGTTACTAAAAATCGCCCATACAAAATTAAATTTACAAAGTTTATTTTTTACGTAGGCGTGACGGTTTTAGATCGCTGGCCCGCATATCCTTATACACTCTGGGAAAATAGATAAACTCCAAGTTATGGCCGCAGCTTCCGTGCTTATGTAAGGCTCTATATGCTTTACTTCCTTGTAAACAATTATCACACATACTTCTATAAACACCTACCGGAACCCAGCTTCCAAAAAGTACTACGAAAAGCTATATGCCATTATCTTTCATTAATATGAAGTTCATCAACATATAATAAGCATGAAAGAGTTCATAGGCAGAGAACAAATTTCTTCGGTTTTTGGATGCGTTTTATTTCGCTCGGTTGCAACTAACAAAGTAATTAAGATTTTCAGTTTGGGAGGGTATAGCCAAAATTAGAGCTTGTAAACAGAGTTTTGCAGTTTTGTTCCTATTTATTTTTAATTGTAAAAAAAATAAGGTTGTACTCAAGAATTATCGGGGGTTACACATTTTGTGGTCTAACAGAATCTCTGTATTTATATACTTCACAGTAATTATAAAAAACACACAGCAGGTAGTCAGCGAAGTTCATGTACTTCATGAAATTGAATATGAACGTTTAAACTTTTTTTTGTTAACTGCAACTAGTACTCTCGCAAGGAAAAAGGGATATGGTAAGGTGAAAAGTAGGGTAATGTTTAATAATTTTATTATTGTTTTTCATTATCATTTTATGAATATTATGTTTGCTTCATAATCATATGGATAAACTTCACTTTTGGAACCTTTGCGTCCGCCAGCTACTGATCAATGTGTACGTTCTACACTACTCATTCCCTTGTAAATAATTCACGAAGTGGGGTAAAGGGATATTTAATCATCTTGTTTCCATTAGTTTTATTATTTGCTGGTAAACTTTACTTAATGACCCACAAAAGGATGTAAAATTTGCAGCACAAATGTAAGATTTCCAACATGAGTGGAAGTGTTGAATTGCAAAATTTAACGAAGATCGAGTCATGGAAAAAAGAAATGAGAGCAAAAATTAGTTGGGACTGTGTATGTGGTTGCGTGTTGGGAATCAGCACATGGAGTATATGACAAACGTCATGCGCAACGCGTATAATGAACACCATTTTGTAACCTGACCTTAAATAATCGTATTCACTCACTCGACACGTAGTGTCATTCATAAATCGAAGTGTCGCTATTAGTATTCACACGCCGCCATGTTTGTGTGTTGACCAACTGGATTGAGTATTTAACGAAATAATAATGACACAGCTTTTCGTGATAGAAGCGTCAGTAATAATTATTTGCAAGGGAATGAGTGGTATAGTTTGTACACATGGGTCAATAACTTGAGGAAGCTGCCAGTCATCAAGTAAAGATGATCGTTTTTCTATTATCATTATCGTTTGGGGAATATATATATATTATGAGTTTGTCTCATAATCATATATGGATATTCTTTACTTTCGGAATCACAGCTTCCGTCAACTACTGATACATGTATATGTTCAGCACCACTCATTCCTTTGTAAATAATTCACACATAACATCTAGCTACAACTAGAAATCCAAAAAGCGTTTCTAAATATCATGTGTTATCATTATTTTGTTAAATAAGCACTCGTGTTGATCAACACATACAAATATGGCGGCATGCGCAAGAATACTAACGACCTACTTAATATTCATACTGCATGTTATGAATGACACGTATTTTGATAGAAAAATCACGGACACATAGCAAAGACATTTAAAGTTACCTTACAGCATGTTTTCATTATACGAGATGCACCTGCCCTCACTCAATGTGCGCTCTCAACTCGGAATCAAATAAACTGTTTTTGCTTTTTCACATTTGCATCACTACAACCTTCGTTATATTTTCCGTTTCAATGCTTACACACAAATTGAAAATATTACATTTCTTCTGTAAATGTTACATTTTTGGAGCTCCAAAAGTAAACATCGCGTTTCAACACCACACACTTCCATCATTCTTGTAACTTTTACATTTTGAGGGAGTGCAAACACAAACTGACTTCATGCCCCAGCCAGCACAAAACAAAATTTTTCGTACCGCACCTAACTGAATCTGAATTTAAAAAAAAAAACGATGTTAAAAAGTTGGGTAGAAGAACTGTGATGTTTTCTTTATGTGTTCTAATACATTTCTATCATCCTTTTCATCGGAAGAGGATGAATCTGAAATCATATGCAACATCTTTCACAGGTAGCAATTGCCAAACTATTTTAAAACCTCCAGTTAGCGCGTTAACTGGAGGTAGAAGTACGGAAGCCCTTGTCCCTATTGGCAAACAATTGAGACAGTCGATGTTCACAAGCCTCTCTTGAAGCGAATTTTGCACCAGCAAACGTGTTCGCCATGGGCAGGAACAGATGGTAATCACTCGGTGCCAGGTCCGGACTATAAGGTGGATGCATAAGAACCTCCCAACTAAGCTCTCGGAGCTTCTGGCGAGTCACTATCGATGTTTGTGGCCTGGCGTTGTCCTGGTGGAAAACAATGCCTCTCCTATTGGCCAAAGCTGGCCGCTTCTGAGCGATTGCTGTCTTCAGACCGTCCAATTGTTGAGAGTATAGTTCCGAGTTAAGGGTTTGGCCGCAGGGGAGCAGCTCATAGTAGATAATTCCCTGCCAATCCCACCAAACACACAGCAAAACCTTCCTGGCCGTCAATCCCGGCGCACCGCGCTTCGACCACGACCGTTTTCGCGTGACGTTGTCGTAAGTGATCCACTTTTCATCACCAGTCACCAACCGCTTCAGAAATGGGTCGCTTTTGTTGCGATTCAGCAGCGATTCGCAGATGGAAATTCGGTCCATGAGGTTTTTTTTCGTTAACTCGTTTTTATTTACTGTATGTAGGAAGTTCAAAGCTGCTAAACATAGAAGTATCTGGGTACACTTTACTATACGGCAAAAACAATGTAATCTTTTCCAACGTATGTGAAAGTTTTGTAACTTAAAATATAACAAAGTTTCGAGTCATGGAAGTATTAAATTAGAGTGAAAAAGCGAAAAGTACTTGGAACTACTTGGCTGCTTGCACGTTGGTGAGCGAGCACATTAAACTGTGCATGAATAGCGAAAAGTACTTGAAACTACTTGGCTGCTTCCACGTTGGTGAGCGAGCACATTAATTTGTGTATGAAACAGCGAAAAGTACTTGGAACTACTTGGCTGCTTCCACGTTGGTGAGCGAGCACATTAAACCATGCATCGCATATAATAAATATCTAACCTTATTTAGCCCGTCTTTGCTTATTCAACATTGTGGCCATGATTTTTGTAGCAAATAATGTGTCATTCATAATACGATGCAATGCTATTAATATTCCGCCGCATCCCTACAATCTGCATGTAGCAATGAACGCAAATAAATCTATTCCGACACGAAGTGTCACGATTAGTATGCCTCCACATGGCGCTATCTTGATCAACTGGAGTGCGTATGTAACGAAATATTAATAAAATATGCATTTTCATTTTGGATTGTTAGTTGTCGTTAGATGTTTATAGAAGTGCGTGTAACCGGAAATAAATAGAAATTTATAAGGATTGAAGAGTTTTAAATAAAGCAATAAAAAGTCGATGTTCGAGGCATCACCAACTACGGAATCGCAGCCGTTAATCAGGTTATTATTTTATTAGAAGCGACGCATATCATGTTTAACATTCACACCATGTTCCTGCTTTCAACGCAGAAAGTGCAAATCGACTCGCATGCTTTTGGCTCTATCACACTTCCGCTTTACTTATTGAATCGTGTACGAGCACCATCCAAGCACTTTCAACACTACTTGGATACAACCCTTTGATTATACCAGTTGGATCGTGTACGGACTCATCCAACTTCTTGTTCAAGAATTTGATTCAATGTTTATTGAATCGTGTACGAGGGGCTTTATGAAATGCATGAAGTGATAAGCATGGAAATATACACCAGATATGAAGTAGAATAGCAAACTATATAAAAAACGAAGTCTAGGGAGGCCGACGCCCTTGATCAGTATACTATATGCAGCCCAATTCATAAATCTTAATTATTGTGGTATATTGTAGCGTTCCAAGTTGGAAAAAATGTTTGTTTCCATGGGATTCGCGCAAACATGACCTATCGCTGTTCGAACACCTCATGCCCATGATTGCACAACGCCTCTCACGGCAGTGGCCTCCCACGGTTACACTTGATGAGTTCTGGCATCGCGTCCAAGACATACTCCAGAAGGACATCCAAGGACTCACACTTTCTACTCTGCACCGTATTACAGTCGTTCTCAATTCTCATTGCATCACACATATTACTTACCATGAGCAGTACTGCACCGTTTGTTCCACGTTGTCTCACATCGTATACAGCGGTAGATTTAATAATTTGCTACCTGTTCCTTATGGTATTTACTTGTCAAATTTTTGGCTGCTATATACTCTCCTTATTGGTGTTGTCTTTTATTGGCGAAGAATGCATTAAACTATATTTTGAATCTAATAGCATTTTATCATTCATTTGTTTCTGTTTCAGAGGGGCTTGACTGTAGATTTGTTGTACTTGATGTGTGTTATTGAAGTAAATAATATGGATTTTAATGGTAGTACAAAATTTGACAGCTCGTTGGCGTCGCAAGAGTTTAGAGAAGTGAAATATGAGAAGATGGAAGTGTCAGATACTTTCATTGAGGTAAGTGCTTCACTAAGCTAATTTGATGGTCACTGGTTTATAAGAATAACATTCAGAGCCTTTGTTGAACACGGTTTTAAGACGTCTGATTTTTTCAGTGGCCGTTTTTTTTTAAAATCAGGTATTTTACTGCTGTCGGTCCAATGAGTATTTATATATTGTTTCCATTCTAGATAAACTAACGGATTAAGCAAAATTCTTTCCAAACCCGAGTATATAAATAAGATAAACATAGCATCTTTCGTTGCTATCTTGGAAGTAACAACAATCCATTTTAAAACAATAAAAAACAGAGCATTTCATTGTCTGTATATTTGCAGCGCGGTTGTGCACCCATGCAGGGACAAAAAGCCACTCGTAGTCCCACGCCGTAGTATGTGAAACACCCTCGCTTTATTACTAAACAGCCGTATTACCTGGTGTAGATTGTGAAACTTAGTATGATACATTATCCTGCCGCTACATTCAGACACGCCCATCAAGGCGATAGAATATGAGCCGTGACTTGAAGTTTCACAAAACAAATTTCAGCTACTCAAATGTCACCTCCGAAGGACGAAGCAAAGGTTTTTACAGCTGCTCTTCTTATCGGAGGAATTTGGGTTGTTTTTGCAGTGTTTTATTGGAAATGTATACCACTGTACTCCTACGAAACGGTTGCCATAGGCTGTGTACCCTCTCAACCTATTTCACGTTACAGAATCTGCTATAAATGTCCCTCCAGCTCCCATTACGCAGATAGAATGCTGCATTTGATCGAAAACTGTTTAGGTTAGCGGCTATTGTTCCATGACGCCTCACGATTTCACTTATATCGAAGTCATACAACTTTGCAGAAGATGCTATCATTCACAAGTGGTTCTTTTGTTCACCGTTACTACTGTAAACTTCCAGAAGGTATAGGTGAATGTCTCGATGTTTGCTGTTTTCTTTGTTTATAAAGATGTTAAACTACGGCGTAATTTAGCTAGACATTAGTCCTAATTTGGTATATTTTGTCTTATCAATTTGGGGCTAAATAAACGTGAAATAAGCGTAACTCAGATTGACGGTGAGCACTTAACAAGAGGGACGTTCAACGAAATTAACTTAAATATGTTTCTTTTCCTGGATTTTATGAGTTTTAACTTCAGGAAATGAAAAGGTACTAGATTTACATTTTCCTTAAAAAAGCGCAGAGTTCCAACTCGTAGAGACTTAAAACAAGAGCGTAGGGTACTTACTGAAAAAAAATCATTTAGCTAATGAATTTAATTTTAAATCAATATCATAGCGTATTTGTTGTTCAGGCTATATATTCCATCCAAGCACGGAGAAATCTTAAAGCCAAGAAACAAACCTTGGAAGCGTATGTTGAAAGTTGTGTCATGCTGATGTCTTCTCAAATTTAAAAAAAATACTGCTTCTGATGAAATAAAAATACTCCAGAACTTCCTTCTGGAGAAGCCTTCGCTATTGCAGTTGGTGAACCGTCGGGAGCTTTTCCAGCTCCGTGACCCTTTTAATATGGTTGTCATGATGATGAAATTTATTGAAGTTATTACAGTTCATTGCTCTGATATACCGTATTATTCGTGATATTGGCGCATGTACGTGCCGATTGAGTGGCGCCTTTCTAGTCGCAAACTAAGAAGACCGCTTAAAGGAAAGTTGAACAGCTTATCCACGTCATAATTTACGTATATGTGTGTGTGTTTTCCCATATGCTCACTCTTAAAACGATTCGCGTTGAAAATCTCTGCCCACCATCTTTATTATTTCTGAGAATTTACAACATAATTAAATATTTTAAAATAAATGAGAATAATCATAATAAAGTTAAATGCATGATAAAATTAAATAAAATTAACACAAGATAATAATAATTTCAAAAGTGGAGACGATCACACTACTCAAATAATTCACACGACCCACGATGGACCCAAATCTAAATCTAGGTTATGACAAGCCCTAAAAGTGGCCGCGTATCTTGCTGATAACATACATTTTTTTCTACATAGGTAGACAACCCAGGTTCGCACTCATTCGTATTCACATTATACAGAACATGGCTAGAAGCGCAGCAGGTATAGGCGAGAACTCTGACACGCGCATTTGAACAAATGTAGTCGAGTGAATGAGTTCGTCTGCTTCTAACGTGTGATTTGTGGGAGGTATATAATATTTTGATTATCTCAACATTATTTTACTTCCAGTATGTCCATTGTATTTCCTTAAGTTTGGAGTGTATAGTAAGATTATTGTAAACACAGGATATATGACATACAAATTATATCGAAGAGGATTATATTTTAGAACAAGTATTGATATTAGAGCGTAATAGACGGAATTTAGTTTTGTTTACATTCATATTTATACACTCTATCAACTGAGACTTAATTTGGCTGCAGAGTCCTGCAGTAAGTGCTTCATGCATACAGAAATGGCTAGTAATTCACTGAATATTGACAATAAAGACAAACATGAGCATAGCAAAATGCAGCTGTAGCTAATTGTAGTGAGAATTTTGAATGCTCTATTAATACAGGATGTGACAACTTTCGTGCTTACGTGAAGCCTATATCGTTTTAAGAAAATATTTTATAAACAAATCAGGCATGGCTTTATAAAGATTTCAAAACAATAGATCCTTCGCCTGATGGACCAAACCCATCGTCACGTGAGAAACCTCAAGGTGTGACAAAGAAACGACCAAAGACAACTTTTGTTAAGAATAGCAATAATATGAAACGGAGATGTTTGGGATCTATTGATGCAGAACATACCTTTCCAGCTGTTAAAAGTTTACAACAAAGGAAAAACAGATACAGCAATGATGATGGCGGATATGATAGGCTTATATTCCCCAATTGAGTCACGCAAATAAAGAGACATGCAAACGTAAAAGAAATGAACTGCCTCGAAGAATTAGCAATTAACGGGCATGGCATTTTTTCTAGGATGGGTCTTCTAGGAAAACTAGCCTCAAGCAAAATGGGCCGGAAAGCAGGACACGCATGACAACGATGACGGTTCCGATATGTTTGTACTATTCATGGTACTCATGCTGTTTGTTTGCTACTAACAAAGGTGGATGCAGTATTGACAATGTTTAACGAAAAATTTGCAACGCGTTAACTGAGACTTCTGAATCATCTGTTCGTTACTTTTATTATGTGGTGCAAGACCAGCGCAGATAAATTCGCTAGAACTGATAAAAAAATGAACATCAATGAAAAATTGGTATTTCACCACTTGATTCTTGGATCCGCTCACTAGAACGTTTGATGCACATGGTATATGGATTAGATTAAAGTGTTGGAAGTTATCAGCTTAAGACCGAAATCACGTGACGCGTGATATATACTTACTCACGTAACGAGATATACTTATTCACGAGCAGCTTAAATAAGATCTAGGATTATTGGTTGACATTTTTAAACCCGAAAGCGGAACTATTAATAAGGGTAATTCAGCTGTACATGTTTTAATAATCTGTAGACAATTTCAGCAATTACAGGTTTAACACGTGGTATGATAGAACAATTTGCTTGATATTACTGATAATTCCTAATGATTTTGCAGTGAATGTAGAGGCATTTATAGCATTTGCTATCTCTCCCATTTTCATAATACACATAAATAATTGAAACGAATAATACTAATAGCAAAGTTTAAGTGTAGAATCACATGCTTCTGAAACAGCGCCGTCTCGGGAATACCTCTATGGGGGAGATTTTACCGCCCATACAATTCACTTTATCTTTTTACCGTAAAGTCGGGCATCGGGACCTTGAGGCATTCTAAAATGACACCGTTGTACTCAGCGATATCGAGAACTATGAATTTGACACTAATATCGGTCGTGTGTGATTACTTTTAAATTATTCACCCCCACTTCAGGGAATTGGGCTTAACTCTGTCCTTAAGGGCATCGAAAATGCTACCGTTAAACTTAGCGACCTCGTGAACTATGAATT
>JAGDQP010034407.1:0-11957 GCA_022664845.1 Lepisma saccharinum | reverse complement strand
CCATTCATATCTTAGTTCAAACAGATGCATCAATGTTTTTTCCGCAAATGTTTAATTCGTCTAGCGAATTTTGATAAACATTTCGCACAAATGCAAGAGGTACCACCAGTCCTGTCACTTTGGTAGATTTGTCCATTTGAAAGGAAAGATCACTGTACTTGGGATGACGGATCAGCTCATTATTCATATTAGCTGCTAGATCATTAATTTGCCGAGACACTGCGTCGTTCGAGAGAGGAACAAGAGATATTTGTTTGGACGAATTCTCAACCAATACAAAATTAACTAAGTCAACGGCAAAGGATTTAATTAGTGACTCTGCTACTGTGTGTGTTCCCCGGCTTGAGGTGTTTGGTAGCTTACAACATTCTGATGTTGCCTTCTAGTTTGCAGTATGAGATGCCTAAAATCTTTGAGTCTTTATTAACTCATCACGTTTGCGCGCAAAAATAACTAAGAGCTTTATTTTTGTATTCGGAATGTTTGGATTCGAAATAACGACGCAATTCAGCAGGAAATATGGAGTTTTCAGGCAAAAAACAAAACAAAAAAACACACACACACACACTCTGAGGTGGCTGTTAGCGTCTACAAGCGGGAAAAAAAAAGTAGTTTTGATCATAATTACGTTTCTTATATACCGGTATGCAATATTGTGTTCTGTTGGGGCAGCGCATTATTTCTTCATTTCAGCATATGTATTACTTTCTTCCACTATAAATCCTTTTTTTTTCTTCGTTGTCATGTGTTGAAGGGCTGGGCACTTTCTCTTTGTAGTGGTGTTTTCTATATACTTGCTACTTTTAAAGATTAAATGAATGAATTGAAAATCAGATTGATAAAACTTTTATTTTTGTTGAGACTGAAAAATCTCGCTGAGTACCATTTGAAGCAAATGTGTATAGATTGTACAGTCACTACATGGCAAAAAGTAAGAAATTCACCCATTATTTGGGAATCTTTTTTGTCGATACCAGGATGTTTTTCACAGTGTCGCGGAGCTCCAGTGGAGCCTTCGTGGAGCACACTTTGAGAACCGCTGAGTTAGAGATATCTGAAACTGTAACAGTCAGTAGACACCTACGACTAAGAAGGAATGTAAATAATCACAATTAGCTTCAAATGCAAGCTAAAGAATGTCACCAAAATGCATTAGAGTTGTTACATACGTAAACAATAACAACCCTTTCCAACATTCATTATGAGCATTATATGAAATGTGTTCATTGGGTGAACGTCTATGAGTATTTAAATGCATTTCTAAGAAGCATTCGACGCAACTATGAAAACGAACATAATTTAAAAAGAATTGCGTCGTTAGACTACAGCGCAACAATAATCTCGTTGAATTGGCAGAGCTATATGAGCTTTCGGTATTATATGACAACGATAGGAATTTTCGGAGCAGTTGGTGTGTGAGAAAATAACTGTGAAATTGATTTCAGCAAGATGTGGGAGGTAATTCGTGAAATAGTTAGAAGCGCAGCGAAGGAACGTGTAGGTGAGAAGAAACAGCAGAAAAACAAGGCTTGGTTTGATGAAGAATGCCTTAAACTTCTTTAGAGTACGAAAACAAGCAAGGCAACGATGACTAAGTGATAAAAGCGAAGCAAATACCAACCACTACAGTAACACAAAATGAAAAGCCTCACGCAGGTTCAGAAAAAAAGCGAGAATGTTTGACGCAGAAGATTCAGGAGATAGACAAAAACAGAAAGACAAATAACATACGAGAACTATCAAAGAGGTAAACTCGTTAAGAAAAGGTTACCAACCGAGGTTAGGGATGATTAGAAATTGACCCGGATATCTTCAGGCGGATCAGACTAAAATTATCAATGTGTGGAAAAGTTATTTCGACAAACTTCTTAATGTACACAACGGAGACCAAACAGAGGAATTTAAAATCTATACAGCAGAACAGAGCGAGATCGATAGAAGTCAAAATGTCGATAAAGAAATAACAAATTTCAAATCACCGGGACTATGTAATATTCCAGCCGAATTAATTAAAGCGGGAGGAACGGTAACAATGAAGGAACTTCATAAATTGATAAATGCTATATGGAGAAAGGAGCGGCTTCCAAAAGAATGAAAAACCTCAATAATAGTTCTCGTTTATAAAAAGGCGATAAATCGAACTAATAATTACCGCGGAATCTCTTTACTCTCAACATGTTACAAAGTATTGAGAACTATCATGCTAATTCACCTAAGCGTATACGTAGATGAAATAATTGGAGAACACCAATGTGTATTTAGAAGAAATAAATTCAGAAACTTCTAACTTCGCGATTAATATCAAGAAAATTGAAATTGAAAATATAAAGAACAGTTATTCTGCCGGTAAATTTACGGTTTGGAAAGTTGGAGTACAACCCTAGCAGATGTACATAAATTACGAGTGTTTGAAAATAGGGACTTGAGAAAGATATACGTGTCGAAACGGGACGAGATGACTGGAGAATGGAGGAGACTGCATAATGAAGAACTTCACGGACTGTAGTCGCTGTGCGACTCACCCGATGTTGTAAGAATAATGAAATCGCGACGACCAAGATGGGATGGCCATATAGATTGAATGGGAGAAAAACGAAAACTATATACCATCCTGGTTCGAAATCTGATAGAAAGAGATCGTTGGGAAGACCGAGATGACGTTATGAGGACAATATTAGAAGGGATCTTCGAGAAGTAGGTGTTTATGATGAAAACGTACTTGATCTTGCCCAGAATAGAATCCTCTGGCCAATATTTGTTACTGTGGTGATGAATTTGCGAGTTCCGCAAGCCATAGAGTAAGTAAGTAATTAAATAAGTTGGTATGTGAGGTCAACTTCTGATAGAATCAGACAAGACATATCAAAATCAAATAGTAAGATACGCGTCAACCACCACAAAAACTGTTCGTCACCCCAATATACGAAGAACATTTTTAGAGGACCTTGTATTATCCCTCATGTGATTGATAGACAATTTGCATTCTCATCTTTACTTTTGTCGTCTGTCACTTAAGATGCAACATTAGCTGATAAAGTTAGAGCTTCCCTTTGTGAGTAAACGCAGACGGCTACAGAATTGATGCCCATTGTTTATAATGAGTCCTACTATTGTCTAGGTACCGATAACAACACTATGAGAATGCACAAGCAGGAAGATTGGGGAGGATTCGAGATTAAGAACAACATTAGTGACGTAATAGTATGAATTTTCCTTTTTAACACTGCGTTTTGTTCTGGTATTGAACTCGGGATGATTAATCTCACCACTGAGCAATCACCTAATGGGTTGTCTTTCACAGCGAGTCTCTGGAAGCAATTTTGAAATAACAAATGTCTTGCTCGGACAGCTCGGATTTCTCAGAAATGCCTCTGTAATTGTGTCACTCTTCCTTGGCTTTCCTAGTCTCCAGTTTTGCACCTATTGAGCATTTTTGGGTCTAGTTTACAAAGCACTATGTAAATAAGTAATATGATGACTTGTGGAAAAGCTAATTTCGGATTTGTGGAACCATGGGTGGGGCCTATTTCAAGAACCAATAAAATTACATTTTACAATAACATGAAATAATTTATGTTAAGATGGTTTTATTGACTGCTTTTCCCACGGAAAATTACACTGCAATTCACTTACAATTCGAGAATAAGGCGAACAGTGACACATTCTCTAATGCTTTTAAACAATCATTCTTTGGAAGGAATGCTAAGATGGTATTTTCTGAGGAAAAAAGATATGTTCCTCAACCAGTGAAAACCAACACAACATTTACCTGCGTCATCAAAAGAATTCCAGTTAATACAAATATCGAGGAACTAAAAACTTATCTTAAAATCAAAATAGCTATAACCAATCTTACGAGAATTAGAGGAGATAGAGGTCCATTGCCTGTGATCCTAGTCAGTGAAGTAATAACGAATGGAATAACAATAGGTTTCTTTAGGTACAAAGTTGAGGCTTCATTCTCTTCTGCCAGACTTACACTCTGCATTAAATGTTACTAATATCACAATACACAAACTTCCTGCTTCAAATGCGAGGGATCTCTCCCAGCTTTCTCATCCAAAAAAGACGATAAAACCAAAATTCTATGCAACATGTAAAAAAAAATCGGACATAGGACTGTTAGTTCCATTTAGCCAGAGAGACCTATGAAACCTCAAGAAAGTGCTGCAAATAAAATATATAGATCATTTCACAAGGAACTACATAAAGATGAAGATAAAGCAATAGTAGAGGGCAATAACATATCCAATACAGATTCATTAAATGTTCAAAAGGTCCAAATTCTTATGAGTAAAAAAATAAAGGAACCCACCACCATCATGACTGAATGGGTATCTACAGTTTTAAACTTAACATTACTGAAAAAAGCACCTCAACAATTTAATTTGGCACTGAATCTTGCGTCTGAAATGTCACCTAAATATTGTAAAATCTGTAAATGGTCACATCTTCATCGGGAAGGAGCCCTTCGTAAGACAGATGATAACGAATCATTTCAAGAAACTATTCAAAAAACATTACAAAAAGATGACGTATAAGCCAAAATCAATAAGAATCCTACACATTGCACACGAATAACATCAATATAGAAGAAAATTACTAATTTTCAAGTCAATGCATCCACTAATCCACGGATGAGGATAGAGGCAGAGCCGAACTTGGGTAATCAACTCTAATCCCAAAAAAGATGTAAGTTCATCTTACTATTAAGAAAGCTTTTCTTGTGCCACCTAGTAAAAACGGAAAGTAAATGTGTATAACTTAGCATATTTTGTTTAGATAATAATTAAAGCTTCTTCTGTAGTTTCTTTAAAATTAACTTTGTGTTATTTTTTGGACAGATGACAGTGATACTAATAATTACTTTAGCAATAATATATACTGTTTCGATTTTCGATTTGCATTTTATTTATTGCCTTTACGCTCAGGCCAAAGCTTCGATATGTTATTTGTTTTCAAGAATACGTTATGTACATTTTCGTATACAATGTTTATTATTATGTTTTTACACTCTATGCTGAGAGTAAGAATAAGGTTTTTCTCTTTTACAACACAAAGGAAAGCCAGTTGTGGATCTGACACTGAAAATGGCACATAGTACTTATGTAATATAATTACTTTCTTTTTTATAAATATCAAGTGATTAATGTACTTAACAATTTTCTTAGGTAGAAATCACATTCAAAAGAAATATCTATTTATGACGATGGCCGATGTAGTAATTAATCTATAGATTATCCCAGCAAAGAAATGTATTAATTTACATAGCATTATAAAGTCCTAGTGTTTGAATCCTAAATGTTCTGAATATGTTGATAAAGTATTTCATTGTTTCAACTTCCACAACTTAAGTTACCGGAAACTTTGCAAAGGATGTGTCTTCATGATCATTTGCATCCTGTACTTTGGCATCAAAATTTTCCATTGAATGCAAAGAACACCTTTGATAAAGCACCTACAAACTGAATTAGAACTATTACAATATTCATACTAGGAAAGTTGACAACCTAATGTGTGTTCTTTTATTGGGGAACAATGTTTCGAGTTCTTTAAAAGAAACGTTCAACGGATTCTTCTCGACATTGCATTATATGGTATTGTAAAATGCCATCTTATTGTTTCTTCAAATAGGCTCCACCCCCGGTTGTACATTGACACACAAATCCGAAATTCGCATCCGGGACAGTTGGAAGCTCTAATCTGAAGAAAGTTATGAATGTTTAGTTTGCCTATATTACAATTACTAAAACTGCCTTATCAATACCATAATACGACAAGTAATAATTACTACGATCTTGAATTGATTCAGTTTTGGGTTTTCAATGTAATAAGACAATAACAATTCCCTAATAGCAATGACGTTAATTTCACGTTGCTAACTGAGTCGAATATGATTGTCTTCAACGTTGTAATCAAAAGTTGTATCATTGACTAAACGTTTAAATAACAATAGTTGATTAAACCGTTCAAGAGGCAGATATTCAATGATGTTATAAACTTCTTTTTTATCATTGTACTTTGCTTACCCGGGAATGCACCAACTAGCTTATGGACTGGAGAGAATGGTACATATATCATGTAATAGAGCAACTTATACTGTGGCAGATAAATTAAATAATCTGTTTTCAGAATATTTAATATATTTCTTCTATATTTTTCCCCTTCCTAACTTATTCAAAAATCCCAACCTGTTTTCCTTATTATGGAATGGTGACGGTCTATGTTTCATGAACGGTGTTTTCAAAAAAGGATATGATACAACGGAAAAGAATGTTGTTTCTGTCTTGAGACTGAATCGTATGTATTAAGAAATCATGCCACTCAACAGGATTTTGTGGTATTGATTGCAAAGCTATTTTGGCAATTAGTAAAGGAAATGAGAATACATTGTTGTTGTAACAACGGAATTTTGGAAACTACGAAACTGATGTTGGTTCCGGAATGATATTCTTTCAGAATTGATCAACAGGAAAGATGGACTCTTCTATCCTTAATTGTTAAACGCAAAATTCTCTGTTTTTCCCCAAAATTAAATGGGTAATTTGTACACGTGTAACCGCTAATTCTATGAAGATAATCCAAAATTAACGTCACGTCGTAATTTTCATAGGAAACGATGTCAATCAGAAAGTACATAAACTACTATTCATATTTGTCTTGTTATATCAGTGCGTGCATTGAAGACGGGCGACGAACATCACTGCAACTATTCAGGTCAGATCCATTTTAATTTTATTTTAGACTTAGAAATTTTAGCAATATGGAATTCTATAATTCACCGTACAGAGATCAATATGGGGCTATAGCATAACCTTGTTTAAGAATTCACAATCTCTTTGCAATTAATTAAACAGAACTTTGCATAAACAAACTATTATTATTATGATTTGTCTAGGTTTGATATGCAAGTTGAAGAAGTAGTCTCTGTTATTTATGTTAACGATAAAATACGAGAAGAAGAAATAGAGTCAAGTGGTAAAATCAAAGTAATGTCACAAGGAAAGTAATTCAAACACAGGTCAAACGGAGATAGCGACATTATTGATAAGAAAAGTTACAATAAGATAATTGTCAAGAGATGTTGAAGCTGAAGTTGACCAATGGCTATGTCAATTGACACGATTATTTCTGCTTAGTTCTACTCTCCGCTCCCCCCCCCCCCCCCACCCCCTCTAACTGTCTATTCTCAGAAAGGATCTTTATCTTTGTTTCATAAAAGTTGTGTCTTGAGGAAATGAGTATTTACTTCTAAATTACGTATTGTAAGATTCCCTTAAATTAACGTGAACTGACTGTTATTGTACAAATTGCATTGTTTTTGTAGTGTAGGAAAACTCTATATTATAACTTCACTTTTTGGTAAGACTGAGAATTTCACTTAACAAAGTTCCTCTAAATATTTAATTATGTAAATTAATTGGACTAATTCGAAACCAATATTCCTCAAGATAACTTGCTATGCTGTTTCTTATTTTTAGTTGTTATTACTTGTTACTTTTATTGTTAACTAGAAACTAGTTAAAATGATATCGCATTTCAAATTCCATTCAGAACTAGACACACTTAAGTATCCTTACGAACAGACTAACCAGGCTTCTCTTTAGGTTTCCAAGGATAAAGGCCTGGCGACCGATTCGGCCAGTTGAAAACTATTAATGCCACTTTTCAGGTTGGTGTAATTCGTTATTGTTGATTTTCAGTAAGAATGCATCAATTACTGTTATTTCTCTATGCAGACTAATTAGCTCTACCCCTGATCTACACTAGCTCTCTAAAGTAAACAATATAACCATTATACACATAAATTGAGCATGAAAATTAGTTACAATATTTTCATGTGCCAAAATACTGATTATTATAACTTAAAATTATAATACCCAATGAAATTCTAACATCAGTTTTTTTAAACTTGATATATTCCAGGGAAAAATTGTTGTCTTTAAGGAATTCTTACAAATTTTAGTAAATTAATTAACAGTAAAGTACAATAAGACTATTTACATAAAAAATATTTTTAGTACAATTATCAATTTTTGCCAATGTAAGAGTTAAACTTCACTTTCCTTCAAATTCCCACTTGTATACAAGGGAATGATAACGCCGATGCCTTACAGCATCTTTTAGTCAGTTCATACATAAAAAAAATCTTTATGTTTTCTGTTTAAATTGGCAGCTAATAGCTACCAACTAGGGTGCTATCAATGAGTCATGTGTAGTAGACATCTTTTGTCTTCTTTGTTTTCCGATTTTCTCCATTTTTTAGGCTTAAGCTGTAAGTGCTGTGAAGCATTGTGCGCCTGTCGACAACTTTAACTTAAGAACTACGAGGGCTAGGAAGTTGGTTGAGGTGTCGTTGGAAAGGTCTCGGCAAGAGTAGCTCAAACCCGTATTATTCTTGCAGATCGCAGTGGGTGCCAGAGATAAAGGCGTTGCCAAATAAATATAGGGTAGCAAATTATATCTTTGGAAGCACTAAGGTTATGCAGGTGGTTGAGGTGTCATTGGAAAGGCCTCAGCGACACTAATTCAAACCCGTATCGCCCATACGAAATTTCAGGGGTGGTTCCCGAGTTTTGGGAGGGCAATTTCAACATTGGAACTACTGCAACTAGGAAAGTGGTTGAGCTGTCGTTGGAAAGGGCCCTGCCAGACGAGTTAAAACCAGTATCATTCATCCAGATTGCAAGGGCGGTTCCCCAGTTTAGGGAGATTTCAACTTTGAAACTACTGCGACTCGGAAGGTGGTTGAGATGCCATTGTAAAAGATTGGGCAAGACGAGTTCAAACCTGAATCAAACATCATCATAGCAGGGGGTGGATCCCGAGTTTGGGTAGAGGTAATGTTACAGCTTTGGAACCATTAGGACTAGCAAGGGGGCTGAAGATGATCATGGGAAGCTCTGCCGCAATGTTTCGAACGCAGCATTGATCATATAAACAGGATGTTAGCTGGTGAAGCCTGGTGATAGCTTATGTGCACAGTCCCCGAACTGTGCTCTGCCTCACTTGTCATTAATTTCCACCATTTACGGTTTGTGACATTATCAACAGCTTTACAATTCTTTCAGCGAAGCGCACTTTTACGCCATATAAAATTATATTCTGTTGAAAATTTCAAGTTTTCAATACATAGATTATTTCAAAATTACAAAACGTGACAATTGTATTGAAAATCCAAAACTTTTTAACATGATTATTATTATTAGTCTACACTGTTAATTAGATTGCTAGTATAATTTGTAGGAATTTCGTAAAGGAAATGACTTTTCCTCGATTGTTTCAAGTTCGAAAAAAGTGATGTTAGAATTTCATTGAGGTTCGGGTGTTATAATCAGTATAAGCTGCTCTATTAAATAGTGTATAAGCCCTTCTTCCCCACCAATCAGCTACTTTGCCCATTCCGGGTTAGGTACCAGAACAAGACTATGCATGTTCTAAAAATATTTATGTTTAATACAAATAATTTTTAGTATTACTAACAAACCGAGTGCTTAGAGCGCAAAGATTCTATGTCCAATTTTTGTCGAAATTCAGTTTTTGCATTATATGTAATGTTCAGTACCTACTCTTTCGATTGGTGCTAAGAAAGACCAAAATTTGTATATAATTATCAAGAAACTCCGAATACAATTAAGTTCCAATATAGATTTTCCCTCAAGTGTTGAACATTTTCAATTTCCTGTAAAATTTGCAATATTAGAAATAGAACCCTTGTATTCTAAGAACGCGAAAATATATGGGCACTGACATATATTGTTCTCAGTAGAATTAACCTAGAATATTAGCTAAAAGAACGCACGCCATAAGCTTTTAGTTTTGTTACAAATCGTTTGTGGCATATTTGAGCTAGTACAGGAAAAGAGCTGTTTTGGAAGTCAAAGTTTCAAGAACAGTGTAGAAGGTGTCTGGGATTAAATTAATTGAGCAAAGTTACGTATCGCAAACTCCCAACCTGTTTCCTGACGTTTGACAGACAGGGTTCATTATCTACTTTAGTAATTGTGCTAGAGAAGCTCTTGCCAGGTTTGAGGGGGAAAAGACGAATCACGCGAATCTAACAAGCAGAACAGTTTCCTTCCTCTTAACATAATGATCCACGAAAATTCCCTTTCCTCCTTTCTGTCGTTTAATTTTTTATAAGTGAATGAGGTGTGTATTGTGTCACATGATATGAAGAAAGATTTTCTCCCCTTTCAGAATCTTCACGTTCTTGCGCTTCAAAAATAAACACTTTTACTTAAATTAATTCTTTTATTCCTTTTTGTCTTCTGTCCCACATGAGAATTTGACAGATCAACGTCAAATACGAAGACCTTCATCTTCACAGTGAGTTGAAGCCTATGTAGCCACAGGCAGGCTCCAGTAAAATATGATTAAGCACACAACGAGACGTCATCAGTATTTATCTGTAAATAACACGTCAATTATATGTTTAATATAAGGATATTACATTTGTGTGACGTACAAAAATGATTCAGTAAGAATAGATATTCTGGTAGAAATACTAGTTTAGCAATTTCCTTTTTCATTCAATGGCCTTTTCTATTACCACATCCTCATACAACATAGTAGATGACTTTATCCACAGCACTAGGCTATATGAACTTAATATTCTTCACATTTTTATTCAAGTGCTTGTCCTTTTGTATTTTACTCAAATAGCTATCACCCATCACCCATGGTCTAGTGGCTATGGCTAAGGACTTTGAATTGCCTCTAGAGAGACACACAGGTTTAACTTTCTGGATGATTTATTTCTAAACATTCCTCAGTTTCACTGGAATGGTATTTCTAATAATCAATCCTCTCACCATATTTTCCGCTTTATCTTTCAGATAAGTCCTTGATAAATAATTAGTCACACATACAGCGAGCTTCGTTTGCAAATGGACTTCTTGCCCAATATCAACTACATATAATCAAATCAAATTCTTATTACGTCTTCATATTTTACTCAAATGCTTATTTTATCTTTAAGATTTTCTTAAATATAGCTTAATTCTTCAAACTACGCTTGAACGCTCATTTTATATTTACTCTTAAAAATGAACTAGCATATAATTATTTAAACTTTACATTTCACTTAAATTATAAGTATATTCAATATACGAGCAATAATTGTATTCAAATGCTTACCAATTCTTCCTTTATAGGTAGTCAAATACTTATTCATACTTCATAGCTTACTCAAATACTTAGTATTTCGTTTTTACTTTATTCGAATAATAATTAATTAATTCTTTCCACTTGCAACAAGCATTTAAAAAAAAATCATATTCCAAGAAGGTTCAAACCCTAGAAACACCAAGGTATTTTACATACAGAAATGTCCAAGGTGGGTCCGTTGGACCCATACTCATTAATACAGGATTTTAGCTTATTTTAATGGATTTTGTTATAGAATTTTAGTGCTTTACAATGTTTAGTTTTAGCTTAGGTTAGGTTTGGCCAGATTAATTTTAGTTTTAGCTTAGGTTAGGTTAGATTAAATTATTTTTTTGTAATTTATGAAGGTGGTACTATCTGAAAAGTATATTACTACGAGTATTAGTATTTTTCCTACTTTTATTTATTTGAAGATATGTAACAGCCTTTGCAGGATATCAATCTTATTATCTTGTCACTCCTTAAGTTTCTTTAGTAGGGCATTCAATAAAAAGCTAACATATACTAAGTGTAAAATAAGGATGTCTTTTTTTCATTTCAAAGGAAATTTTGGTAGAAAAAGTATGATTGAGAAAATCGTACGTGAGAAATTTTTACTTCAGTAATCCTTATTCCAAATTCACTTCACTAAAATGTTTCTGCGTGAGTGCGTGGATTTCAAAATATAGTTTCACAGTTTGATAGTACAAACATTGATTGTAAAATATTGATTTTTTGGCAGCGAATTATGAATTTACGCATGAAATCACACCAGCGCATAATTTACTTACAACCAACGCACAGACGCT
>JAGDQP010034406.1:0-20128 GCA_022664845.1 Lepisma saccharinum | reverse complement strand
TTGTGGTTATAGACATGCTTGTTGTGTTCGCTCCTAATAAAACGATAGTTAACTGTAACGAGAAAGAAGCCGAAGGTCGCTAAAGCAAGAGAGTTTCTGGGTAACGATGTACTTTTATCAGTTGAAGGAAGTAGTTAAATATACAAGATAATGGAAAAAAATTAAGGCATAGCGGAAGCTATCTCACACATAACAGAGTATGATAGATAAACCGCGTTCCGATTACGTCACATCAATTAGACTATGATCGTGATAAAACAGTCTTAAGATTTCATGAAGACAATGACGTCATTTATCTGTAGCCTTGCAAAAGAGAATCATTGGTTTCGATACTTAGGAATTATAGTAAAAATTAAAATATGGCAGGTGCTGCATATGTACTGCATATGCCCAACTATATTTCATATACAACACCTTCCAAATTTGAATTTTTAGGGTTTTATATAAAAGTAAATTGAAAAGTTATTTCTTTCTGTCTGTCTTTATTACACTATAAGTACATTGCTGGATATTATGTATTCTGTACATCTACGTATGTATATATTTTCAATTACTGTTTTGTGGTCATTCACCGTTTCCACACGCATCATCGCGGTATGTGTGTGTTTAAGTAAAACGAAATCCTTGTAGGTACCAATGAAATGACGGTGGTCCACCATGAATGTAATATATTAGCAGGTAACAGTATTCGTTTATGTTTGTATGCATGTGTGTGTGTGTGTATGTGCGTTGAACCAGGACTGAGGAAGTTAATGGAGTTCGTGATGGAACAATTCGGATCGTAAAAGGGTGGGTGGGCGGGCGTTGGATGACTTTTAAATGTCAGAGAATATCCGTTTGTAGAGTGTAGACAGATACAAAGAGAGAGTTTGGCATTCATTTGGACTAATGAATGTACAGTTCCACTTGCATTGACAACATATTGAATACCCATGTTCGGTGAAGTTCTTTTCTCACTTCGTGCTTCTATTGGTGGAGAAGATACGGAAGGGATGGGAGAGTGAAAACATGAGCGTGATGTTCAGATATGAAACGATAGGACAATAAATACAGATATCCTTTTTTAAATGTTGCCAAACAGAATTGTTGTGAGAAATTTTTCTTTATATAGGTTCTATCACACTATCGAGCTTACTGATCAGCTTGCTTAACAGTTTGTTGGACGATCTTGCTGTCGAGGAAGCTTGACTATAGACTACTTTGTGCTATTACACTGTCGAGCTTGTTCGTCGAATAAGCTCGGGCGAACATGTCGATCAGCAAGCTTGACCATGTAATAGCACCCTAACTCGTTTATTTTACAGTTAAATATAAATTTATAAATATTATGTAAATCACTTTACAGTACTTACAGGGATAGCTGAAACGGGTTAAGTTTTGGACTCGGTCACTGAGTATATGCTTGGGACCCAGCCTGGTCCGGTAAACCGCTTTCTACCTGGCGACCCGATTTCGACGCGGTGACACGGAGGGCTTCCAAGGGTGACCGGGAACGGGGATGTTACCCTTCAAACACAAAAAATGTCACGCTAAAACGTTTTTAGCAATAACAATAACATATGGATCACATCTCCGGATAGAAGAAAAAATATCCCTCAGTATGCAATAACTTCCATCCTGGAAAAGGCTTTTCTGGAGGTTTGTGTGTGTATGTGTGGTGTGTGGATCTTGCAAATTACAATATTGATTGATTCATGCCACAGGGACAATAACAATCGGGTCAAGAAAGGGTCAAGAGGTCGATTGGGTGAAGATTCGATCATCAGGTCTCTGAGACAGAGTCAGTATCGTCATTTGAGTCAAGACTGAGTCACCGAGTCCCTTAAGTCAAGTCCGGGTCACTTTGGCATTGTTAAAGAAAGAATGCGTAAATTTTACAAACTTCTGGTATAAATTTGCTGAAGTGATAATTCAAAAAGGTCGCCTGAATTTTGTATTTCAATTTACTGATTTATTTATTTATTTATTTATTCTCAGTAGAGTATTATTGACCAGAACTCAGTGTGAGCGGGTAGGAATAATAATATTGCTGAATGTATTGCAAATAAAGTTTCTGTCTTCTGCGTAATCTCAAGTGCTTAACAGCCATATTTATCCGTGTATTTGAATAAAATACATTTGATACTACACGCAATAATGAATGTCTTTAAAGCCCATGCTCATAGAAAGTATCTCAGGAGCGAAACTAATTCCTGAAAAGTTCAACAGAAAAATATGTATTAATACGTAAGTTTAGAATTAACGAAAATCATTTTATAATAGGAGAAGAGATACACAACATATACAAGTAAAACACACCAAGTCAGAAAACATAGTTCTGAGAAAACGAAACAAAACGAAATTGTAATTTTGTAGCTAAAAGATAATACTGGTAAAACAAAGGTTAGGATTATATTTTTATTTTCACCATTTGCCTATCAAGTATACAAGATTATTTTCATGATATTTATGTCTTGCTATGGCAATTAATAACGCTGCTTTTGTTTTCGCGATTTAAGGAATTAACTAAATTGTTAATGGTAGTCGCCGTGGCTTGAACGGTAGCGCATTTTGACTACAAATCGGGCAGCCCGGGTTGTTCAAATCCCGGCCAGGACACTGGAGACTTTTCTCGCCTATATGTAAGATGTAAATATTATAGAATAAATGTATATATAGTGTCAATCATCTATGATTCCACCGTTGGAAATTCATGGTCGATTTTCTTTTAAAAGCTTTATTTTAAAATTTCATTGTACTTTTGAAACCAAACAAAATTTCTTTATAGTATGAAGTTAGGAGGAAAAACTAACCAAATGAAAAGGACCTACCACGTTTGGAGGTGAGAGATTAAAATCAGCCGAATAATTTGAGGTCTGCGCTTCAGACGAACAAAGCTATAGGAACTATTAGAAGAGGATTTAAAATGTATCTTCTGAAAACTAGTTAAATCTATTAGTATTTCCAATGCTGTATTGAAGATGTATCACGTACGTCAACATGTTACGTAGTAATCAACATTTGATCTAAAATATAATAATTTTCTAAAAACCACATCCTTTATTTTTGAAAAAATAAACCGCGATCTATGCAATATTCCGAGTTCATTTCCTGTGGTATGAGTAAAACACGTATTATCCAATTAGGTCTGGAGTTCAACGCTAACGTTAACCTTTCATAAACTATTGTTGGTTACTCGAATTGCTCTTCCTGTGGGAGCGAACATAAAATACAATTTTTGCGATGCAAATCTCTACACAACGCTGAAGGTGTATAGATAGCATTCAGTGTACTCCATGGGGACATGCTGCTTGTGTCGTCGTACTAGCTAGCTATATAAGAAGGAATGAAAAAAAGTAAAAGAATACCCAAAAGATTAGGTCGCAACGTTGCTAGGAAACGGAGCGTCTTCATTTATCATGAATTCGTGACTTCGGAACGATAGGCGAAATTACTCGAACGTGCAGGGAACTCTTGTTAAGTTAAAAAGAAAAATCATAGCAAATTTATAACGTACAAAGGGGAAAGGGGAGACGACAACGTCACAATTTTCCTTTAAGGGTAGAGAATTATGTCGTTAAATTCAATTCTCACGTACGATCACAGTGATTAGTATTTTAGACAGTGGAGAAGTAGACTGTCTTGTACCCTTCCGCAGCATACACTATCGTGTTCCCAGCATTGATTCTGCCAGTTCCTCTTATTTTAACTTTATACAACCAAAACGTGTATGGAAAATTTATATTATATATTATGGAAAATGTATTATTATTGTTTATTGTAGTGTAGTAAAAATAATAATCTTTATATCAGGTTGGCAACACTGTCCATACGAACTTTTTTTTCAATAACTAGCGTAAAAATAACAAATCAACTTCTAAAGACGTAACTTTAATGAATCGTTTTGTGATTTATGGAGAAATATTACGGTAATTTTATTTAGCATTGTAAAAAAAAATCGATTTGGGCCTTAAACTTGGATACCCTGTATTTCGAAAATGACGCGAATTTTGACCCATGTGGAAGAAAATGTTTTTTATAATGACAACAGCGAAGAATATCTCGTCGCCAACTTGATATTAAGCAGTATATCCTGTCCTAGCACGCAACCCACACAACTCTTAAGATTGTTTGGTTGCATATACGCAAGGGGTTGCTTGTAGGCAAGCAATCAGAACCTTGTTGATCGAAGATTTATTTGCATTCACGGTAGCGGATTTTCGTTGTTTCTTTTGCCCCCACACCATTGGACGGCCTCAGGAGTTAGTTATTATCATTATATTGATTAAATTAGGTTCAAAGCTCATCTAACCTTCGATAAGTTCAGCTTCTTTGGAAAGATAGCAGTTGAGCGTGTGCTATATTGTAAATACCATCCCTATATTCATATCCAGATGACTTGGGGGAAATCTCAGTGGTAGACTAGCCAAGTAGGATTTGACTTTTTAATGCCGATTTGGAGGCAACAGCCCCACGTCCAATTGCCTTCAAGAAACTTTCGAAATATGAACATGGAGAAGAGTAAAAAAAATACTAGGCACGAAAGAGAAGTAGTGGAGGAGCAAGGTGAAAGATTAAAATACTGGAGAAAATATAGAAGGAATTAAACTGGTTAGGACGTTGTTTACGCCAGTGACGAAGCGTGACTTGGCAACTTAGGGAATAAATAAAATTCAAAATGTTTATCCCCATTCTTCGGTATCTTTTGTTCCAGCGAATATGTTTTAACATTAATAAGGTATTTGGTTTAATTTGCTGGTTATCCTGAATTAACTCTCAGAGAACTCTCTGAAGCTTCTGATTGGAAATCTTCTATCGCGATTCACAGTAATAGAACACGGTTACTAGCGAGGCAGTATTTAAAAGGCAAACCGAATGAATACATCACATCTTGTCCAAGTAATATTATCCATAGAGAACATTTGATACTGTTATTTCTTTTTTAATTCCAAGGTGTAATTACTGATTGCAACGCTTACATGGAATATTTCTGGAATATGTTGTGCTCCAAGGGTAGCTTTAACTCCAAATGCTTGTTATAAGTTTTTAGTTGAAAAAGTCTTTACTGATCTTATTCACAGAGACAGAAGAAAGAATTCATGTTAATTAAAACTATAATTTTCTTTTTGTGTGACAAAATTTAAAACGTACAGACAAATTAGTTTTTCCGTCGAAGAAAGAGAACGTAAAACCGTACTCGCTTTATGTATATCGGAGTTTTCTCTGTGAACGCTAGCAAATGGAACCCCCAAAGAACCCTTTTAAATCCAGTTTCTGTGTTCGGCTTCAATGGTAGTAATAGATCTTGCGGCGTACATTCATTCAATTCACGAAATGTCGATAATTCGCTGCCTGTTGAAGACAATCTGTATTACCTAAACTGCCTTTTATTGAGCGCATGATAAATTGGATTAGCATCCAGAATCATCCTTGGTTGCTTTGGCGTAGAAAGCACATTTCTCGTTTTTTTTTCGAGTGTGTGTTTTTTGTGCCTCTATCCCGCCCCCTGTTATATTCATATGAAGGGAGAGGGGACTTAGTTCTGCATATGAAAGTCCTAATTTGTTTCGCCTTCCTCTCTCGTGATTCTTTTTTCAGTCAAAGGAGGTTTTTAGAGGCACACTGAGGACACATACACGCACACACACACACATACGCACTTTTCTTTTTTCGAAAAGAAAAAAGAGTCACCAGCAAACAAAAACCACCCACGCAGCCCATTTTGACTCTCTTCGTATGCATCGCCTGGTCCCGAATTAAAATAGCTGATATCTCGGGCAGGCCTGCTGCGAAGTTCAGGGTTGCCAGGTCATTCGCACTGTGACCTCTCTTCTTTAGACGTTTTTTCTGTTTATTATTGCTCATTATCTGCAAAACAGTGTTTCCTCTTCGTATTTTTTTATATAAATAGATTATGTCTCATATTCACGTCAGCGTAATTGTTTTGAATCACAATAAATAAAATCAGCTTCAATAATAAACTTTTATGTTATATCCAGAACAGAAATATACCCGCCCCCCCTTTCAAATGATAATCATTAGGGTGAAACCAGCATAAAAGCTTCTGAAAAAAATAATTTTGACTTATTTTTTGCATATAAATGTTGGCATTGCCTATAACTAAAAAAGAATCAAAATTTTCTTTCTCTATGTAGCCTTTCTTCAAAGGAAACAGTAAACAAAATGCAGAAGTACTTTTCTTAGGAAGCAATAATAGATAACAATAGATAAAGGAGTAACACAAATGTAATTTCCGTGCCTAATTTAATGTTGGTTGGCGAATTGTTGCAAATTGCATTATCCAATCCATGGATTGTGGTGGAACGGTCACGGTTTACAAACCTCTCTCTTGATTCAGTTCTCTCGTGACAATGCGTTGACCAGACATTTCTTTCTCTTTGTTGTTTTGTGGTCAATGTGGTTGATAGGATTAGCAGCAGCAGCGGCTTTATTTATTGTTGTCCCCTCGGTAATAACCACACATGCAAAATATTCAGAATATTCTGTTGTTAGTGTTACCCTTCTACTACTATTGTTATTATTTTCATTGTTTCTGGTCATCCCTGTGTAAGAGGATTTCATGATTGTTTTGTTTTGTTAACAACATTTTAACCAGGACGGACTATAGGGTTGTTCTGTGTTTGTAGACTGTAGATTATTTTGTGGACATGGGTTGGGCGAAACTATTTATTTTTTAAAACAAATAAATCCACAGGAAATCAAAATGAGAACACCATTCTCGTTTTAAACTTAGTTTTTGATTTGTGTTTCAAATTTCAAAAATATACTGGCTTGTCGGGAAATGCACGAGGAAATTTGGCAGACAAAATCTTCAGATCAAAACAGTTTGGAAGCTGGGTACTCTCGCAATTGGTTGACCTATCTGAACTAACCTAACCCAACCTTGTCTCAGTGGCGGACCCAGGGCCAAGTTTTGGTGGAAAGTAGGGAAGTTCTTTCAATTTTTGTAATCAATTGGAAGTTATCCATTTAATTAAGAAAAAGCAAGCATATTGTAATATTACAGAGATCTCACGTATTCGGTTGCTTTAACTTCGTGAAGAATTTAACGAATCTAATAGTTTTCAAAGCACTTAAAACTTATTAACGACTCGTTAAATTCTTAACGAATGTGGATGAAACCCACCAATTATCTCACAAATGTACGAAGTAAAGATAATATTTTGATCTCGACAAAATTAAAACTTCACATCTAGAGAAGAAAGTGTAATCTCCTACTTTTTTTCTTTCTTTGAAGACCTCTCTATGACTTTATCAACACTTAGCATTACTCAAAATGAATGTTGCGTAGAACCAGTCGTGTTACCCGAACTTCACAGGCGAATTCCTGACACCAAAACAATGAAAAAAGTCAATTTAACATGGGTCTGATTCCGTTTCGTTTTCGAGATACAAGGTTTCCAACTTGGAGCTCAAAATTGACTCCTGTCAGTGGTAAATAAAATTAATATTTCGTCATAAATTAGAAACGATGCATTAAAATAAAATTTAGTTTCCGGAAGGTGATTTGTAACTATCCGGTGAATATTAGCAATTAACAAAATCATCCCATTCGGTTGTCAGTGTTGCCAACCTGGTATATCTTTTTTTTAAACGGTATTACGTAAGTTTATTGGATATATGGTATCCTCTAGTGATGGTAAACATAATATGTGAAGCATAGAACACAATGTTGTAAACTGTTAAAATAATATGACGTTAAACGTTGACATATTATGTGGAAGATTTCACCTCGTATATTGTTCACAGTTTGCAACACTGCGTTCTCTGCCATCACTAGAGGTTACCATAATATCCAATAAACTGTCGTAGTGGCAT
The DNA here is from genome assembly GCA_022664845.1 of Lepisma saccharinum. NCBI lineage: Eukaryota > Metazoa > Arthropoda > Insecta > Zygentoma > Lepismatidae > Lepisma > Lepisma saccharinum. The sequence continues at coordinate 12,310 of JAGDQP010034406.1, read as the reverse complement.
TTGGAAAAATGACATACTAGGTTGGCAACACTGACAACCGAATGGGATGATTTTGTTAGTTCCTAATATTCATCGGATTGCAACAAATCACCCTCCGAAAAATAAATTTGATTTTAATGCATCTTTTCTGATTTATGGTGAAATATTTATTTACAATTGACAAGAGTCGTTTCTGGGCTCCAAGTTGGCAACCTTGTATCTCGAAAATGAAGCGGAATCGGCCCGCTCGGTTGATTTTAGTGTGTGTAGTATTGTTAAAAGGTGAAATCAGTTGAAAAAGAGTAAAGCAAATTAAAATATTTACTAAAAATACCGGAAATTTGTGCTTTGGGATTAAATAAATGTCATTTTTAATAAAGGAACAAATTCAGACCTTAAATATGCGAGACTAATGCGAGAAGTCCATCCCTACACATTGCCATTGTTGCGGTTATACTTGGCATTCTATTTTTCCCCTTTCACTCATACTACGTACGTGTGATGTTTCTGTCTTTTCCTTTTACAACTTATCCCCGATAACAGAGTAACCTTGATTCAAACTTATTGCAAGCTTGCTATGTAAAGTGTAAAAGTTTGCATAATTTTGTCATACGAAGTCTGCAAACTTAAACAAACCGTGAAATAAGCTTGCCATGACACTACCGGCCAAAATATATTAACATAACTATCTACATGTAGCTTAAATTAAACTTACAATATCAAATACACTTTTTACAATAGCAAAAATCAAGTCAATTTCGAGTTTGTCATAAGCTTGCATGTTATGTGGGATTTTATTAGCACCAGATATTTCATTGCTTGTTCTCCAAATTTTGTATTGAATTACCGAGAGTACATAAGGTTCTGGCAACACGTAGAAACGAGATTTTTTTCTTCTTTCTTTTCTGTGAAATGCACACATACTTTTTATCCACTCTAAAAGCTGTGTTAGTGATTTTAGAAAGCCAGTGTGTGCGTACTGCTTATGTACCCCAATCAGTCGCTTGCGTCTCTGTTGCGTTGTATATGTCCGTGCCGCCGCGCCGTCAGGGGGCTCACGAGACTAAATTACACGGTTTGGCTTTAAATGGGTCTCTGCCGTGACTGCTTCTCATTTCACTTTAATTGCTGCAGTTTTCCCTCTTTCTTCGTCCTTGACCTTCTCGATGACTTTTTCTTCATTCTTTTTTAGCTCAAGACACTTTTTTTCTTCTTTCTTGGTAGCTTCATTTTCTTAATTATTCTTTATGTGAACTTTCAACGTCTTTCTTCACTGACTAGCCTCCTCTAAATGCTGATGGTCGTAACGGCATTTCATTTGGTGAACAAGCGTTGGGACTCTGTGTAAGTTTTCTACTAGTTCAAATTTTTCTTTTAAATTTCCAAAATTGTTTATTTTTTTATCATGATTCTTTTTCTCGGTGTTTCACGAAAACAAGCAATAGCCATGAAGTAATTCGACAGAGACTCTAAATTAACTTCATTGGCATTCATGCCAAAGAATTGTTATGCTATGTGAAACATTTTATCTAACCAGTACGTAGTGTTGTAAATTTCGTTTTTTTTTTCAAGGCGTCAATTTGTAATACTGCTAACATCTCTAGGTAATAATTACTTTTTGTATACCGGTAGGTAATTAATAAGAAATACAACATAAATTAAACCGTAGATATTTTAAGATTACAATTTACCGGGTTGGCCAGTTCTCAGTGTTGCCATTTTTTTAAATTATTATTTTACTAGTTCTTCAATTACAGATATCTGCCCTAAACAGCTTAAACTTAATTCAACACAATAGGAAAACGTTTTGAGTGTCCCCGACCACATGCGTGCCAGTTTCAGTGTTACTAACCTATTTTAAAATTAAGCTTATAGAAAATGTCTTTACTTATACAACTACACGCGTTCATTCATTTACACCAAATTTTGCATACCGGTACATGTGTATTAGGCACTGGGACAGGTTATGGAGTCACTCAGTTGTCAGTGTTACCAACCAATTTAAAAAAAATCTATATGTCTTTGCTATTAAAGGCCATAAATAAACTCAGATTTTAATTATAAAGAAATGAACATGCTCCAAAAAACCTACTTAGCCTAAAGGTAAATCTGCCTCTGCTAGTTGTACAAAATTATTAACACTTCCGGTTAAGTTTTTTTAAAAAACTGACCCGTAAAAGTACATTCTGTTTAAAGTTGACCAAAAGCAATTTCAAAAAGTTATAATATTGAAGTAAACAGGCCAATATTGTCTTCTTTCATCTAGAACCTTTGGTTGTAGAAAAGATTTACACAATGTTTGTGAATTCAGTTTCCCTTTTCTATGTTTTATGGTATGTATAAATACAGAGGTAACAATTAAGTAGTTCTAAGTGTTCATTTCATTTCAAATGTCATTGTGTGACTGTCCTAGGAAAGAAGGAAAAGGATAAAAGGAAAAGAAACTCGTACACAATTGGCAGAACCTATTAAGGGGGCAATTACCAGAGGGAATGGTCGAACCATAAAACACAACGCCGCTTTATGTTTCTTATATAACCCTTTGTAAATGAGGTAAAATTGCATGCGGTAGAACACTAATTATGACGATGTATATGTGAAGAAATTCTGTAAGAAAGAAAGCAAGCAAATAAATAAGTCAGCAAAGATAAAAGAAAGGAGGAAGGACATACAGAAAAATAATAAGAAAGAAACCAAGAAAGAGAAAGAAATTAAGTAACAATAAAATACAGACGGAAAAGGAACAAAAAAACGAAAGCAACGAAGGAAAGGAAGGAATGAAAAAGGAAGGAAAGAAACAAGGAATTAAGAAGAAAGGACAGAATGGAAGAGAAAGAAAAGAAACAACGAAGGAATGAAAAAGGTAGGATAAAACTAAATTAATGAAGGAAGGAAGGAAAGAAGCAAGCAAGAAAGAAGGGAAGGATAAAAAGAAAATAATAAAGGAAGGAAGGAAAAAAGAAGCAACAAAGAAAGAAAGGAAGGATCAAAAGAAAATAAAGAAGGAAGGAACATAGAAAGAAAGAAAGAAGCAACGAAGAAATAAAGGAAGAATGAAAAGGAAATAATGGAGATAGAAAGAAAAGAAACAAAGAAGGAAATGGGGAAGGAAAAGAAAGAAAATAATAAAGGAAGGAAAGAAGAAATGAATTAAGAAAGGAACGAAGGAATGAAAAAGTAACGAAACAAACAACGAAGGAAGGATAGAAGCAACGAGGAAAGAAACGAAGAAAAGGAAGAAACAATGCAAGAAGAAAGGAAAGGGAAAAAGAAGAGATAGAACAAATGGTACTACAAAAGTCAGAATAAGTGCAGACAAGAGAGAATCTCATGTCTGCGAATGACGGTCTAAAATTTTGAAGAAATAAAATTAAAACATTAGGAGTATGGTCTTTACAAATTTAACTGTATAGCTCATGTAGTCATGTTACGTCATAGTGTGTTCTATCCGTGGAAGAAGAAAAGTAAGTAACCTTAAATTCAGGTACTATTTCGGCATTCGCGAGATGTTACTGAAGTTAATCTGCAAAAGAACAAAAATCAGATTAGCTGAAGCAAACGAGATTCATGTTCGGGGGTATGGGGTATAACACCTCCAGTCCCGGTGGCTCGTGAAAGAGATACTGTTGAAACGCAGCAATAATAAGTAAAGAATTAAAAACTCTGCTTTACCCGTCGAGTCAGGCCGGATCCTAAGCATATACCCGGTAATCCGATTCAGCTCTGATTCCCACATCCCTTTTCTATCCAATCTTGACCTGATCCAAAGATGCCTAAAGGTCATAAAGAGAATTCCGACTCAAAATTTGAATGAGTCAAACGTAAACATAAGCAGAGGACTAAAAGGATTTCATGAAGTGTTTACTTACGACTCTGGGCATTTCTTCAAGACGTATTACGAAAAGAAGTTTAGTTTGGCCCTAGCAGCTTGAAGTGGTTTCCGGTATAACAACCACAAGAATAATTACTACTACTAGGAGAAACAATTTCATGTAGAATGTATTCGCCCCTTAGATTCCTGGTCCTAATATTAGGAAGCTGAGGCAATATATTCCTGTTCTTTTGTGTGAGTTGATGAAGGAAACAAATTTTGGCACTGAGATCTTCTATGGCTTTATTTATTTATTGCATTCTTTCATTTTGTTTATCGAAGCTAAAATGTTTTGCACGCAAGATATCACAAGCCATATCCATAGCCTTTTTTTTCTTTCGGCTCTTTCCAATTTTTTTTTCAAGCTCGTGTGCGAACAGGTTTACGTCATCTGTAAGTTGAGAGAAGCCAGTTGTATGGCGAGTATATCTATGTACCAATATATATATGGTTGAGTTGGCTAGTGGCCCATCCAACTTATTATACACATCTCTTTTTCTGTCCAATGAAGGCATATTCGCATACATATAAGCAAGGCCAAGCGGGAGAAGATAGGACCCAAACGAAACTATAGAAAGGCCTCACACGAACCACGAAGTTTTGCTCCAATGCATTTTACGAGCACAGTGGCAGCAATGGAGCGAAAAGATCGGGGTTACTAACTCGGAGATTTTAGGCAATTAGAGAAAGAGAGAGAAGTATATAATTCTTGGGTTGTTAATTTTGTGAATCTTAATTGTGCTTCAAGGGCACATTGACTTCATGGAAATCAATTTAAGAAAGAAAAGAACTGAATTAAGAAACTTTCGTGCAATGAGGAAATTAATTTCTTAGTATTTTGGAATGGGAAAACAGCCATTTTGTAAGGGATGTTTTGAATAAGTGCTTAGAGTATTTCTCTGTTTATAATCAGCATCATTATAGTAGAAATACACTACATTGACCCATATTACTTTTGTCATGGAAGATGAAGTAAAATTAGATTAAGTTGGTTGATGATATCGTGATTTAAAAATAAAGTTGATCTAACCTAGGTTGAGTATTCTAGAAATATGATATTTAGTTGTGGCATGAATAGCATAATACATGTAAAATATAGCCAACCACCTGCAACCAATACCCACAAGTGGCCGACGTTTATAGAAGTTATTGACACATAACTCTCATCCTTACCTTTATTTATATCGTCCTTGTCTAGGAAAACAAAATATTACAAGTAGGAAATTATCCTTACAGTGTGTTGGGATTTTGTCAAAAGTGTTTAATTAAGCTTGGAGTTGTCTGAGATAGCAAATCTAAGTCGAGGAAGGAGGGAAAACAACGTCGCTTGAATCTCAGAACTTTTTAGAGAAAAAGGACAGTACATGCTTTTCTTTCTCTTTACAATCTGATGTTCATCAGTCAATAAAAAGAAGAAAAAATAGGAAAAGAAGAAGAAACTTCCTCTTGCAGTTCTCAGAGACCAAAAGGCTACGAACAACAAGAGAAAAATCAGTTGTTATTCATCTGTTTGGCCTTGAATGATAGCATCATCCTTCTGTTCGTTCTCTCAATGGATGCCTGTTGTTTCAGTGTGCGGCTTTGTAAGACAGGGTGTACCACAAGGATATGCTCTGTTCCCACAATCATTTTTATAACTTATATAACCATAAGCGCAGATGCAGGCAACAGATCAATGGCAAATAGACCGCCAAGTGACTGTGCAAAGACCGCCATATTACAAGTATGTTGAACTGTGTATGTTGAGAAAAGTCTTTGGATTGGAGTCGTTTGAAAGAGGACTTTATTATTCTATTTTTCTTCAGAGCGACCGAATAATGCGCCTTAGTGAAAGCTGTTCTTTGACATAAGCAGTTTACGCAGCCAGATTTCAATGTCACTTCAGGACGTTTCCCTGCACCATCAAAGTTTATTATACAGGGTGATCCATATAAAGCTTTACCATTTCATTCATTTATTGCTTCGTTGCGGAATTCACTGTAAATTTGAAGTTGGAATTTTATTGTCATAGTGACTAAAAGAATCAGTTTTGTTGCCCCCTGGCTGAAATTAGCACAAGATTATCACCCGTTAACTATTGTTAAAACGTTGACAAATTTACGTGTATTACTTACAACGAGATACGGCTTCACTTTGGCAAACATCATCCGATTTTCATGAAACTTCATATCCGCCAGTTGAAGTCAAAACTTCTGAATTTAAAAAAAAAATCAAAGATGACGAACGCAGGTTTAGGTCACCGTCATACTAAAATTTCGGAATTCAAGTCGCAATCTTGGGTTACGAAATTCAAACTTATTGGCTTCAGAATTAAAGTCAGTTCCTTTAAAACTCCAAGATATGAAATGTAACGAAAATCTCACTTGAAACAATTAAGCTGCATATAGTGATAACTGCTGTAATCATGAAAGTCAGACACACTGCTGCAAAGAGGCGTTACGGTGAACACGTAACCCTCTAATAACTTGACCCAACATCTGATATGCTATAGTGATACCTCTCGTTTTATATATAGTGATAACTAATGCACATAGGCCTGCTCTGTTCAACTTTTCAACAATAGGAAATAATGGATGACAAGTCTTCTGTTAATTTCAGGCAGTACGGCAATAAAATTCAGTTTCAAATTTGTAGTAACTTCCACAAAGAAACATTAAATAATTAAAATTGTAACAGTTTATATGGATCACCCTGTAGTTAAACTTATTATTATTATTTTGCTTATTTGGCTGGATTTCCATTTGAACTTGAAGGTAAGCTTACACTATCCTAGCATGTACAGGGTGACTTAAACAGACGGCACATTTTAGATCGGAAATTAATGAAAGGTAATACACAACTTCTAAAGTATACTTTTTTTTTTAATGCGCTGGAAAGTAAATAAAATGTGTAGGAGTTAGGCAGCCTTAATTACAGTCACGGAAACCAACTGGCCTTGTAAAAAATAAAACTTTGCACCAGGCTATTATAACATGTTGGTTAGTCAAATACTTACGCATACAAAATTGAGTCCTGAAATTTGAAAATGCTAATTTGGGTGGGAGTGGAGAGCGCGAAACTTTGGGATTACATACCATATCTAAACCACGATGCGTTTTATTATATGAATTATGGTCTGCCTATCTCCTACATTAACTTTTTAATGAAATGTTTAAAAACAAAGCTTAAAGAACATTTTTCACAAATAATTTATTTCTTAGTTTTAAATATTCGAAACGAAGCTGTTTTATGCTACCACAATCGGCATTCTTAACCCTTAGGTATGAAATTTAAGGAAATGAAAGTAAAGAGCATTGAAGAAGAAGCGGTTCTAGGTTGTTACAATCTTTTATACATATCCTTAAATGGTATGTGACACTTTGAACAACAATTGATGGTGGGTTACATAACTACAAGGGGTTTCTAGCAAAAACCTTTAGTGATTTTATCCCAATAATCCGATTTTCGATTGCAGCGATCTTGATTTCATTAAACAATCTTCAGAATCAAACTCAGTGTTCTTCACAACTTCCAGATATGAAATTTCACGACAGCTGTATTAAAATTGCAGTATGGGTTCGACCCTTGCACGTTGATTATATAAAAATGCAATAATTAAAAAAAAAAAACATGTGCCGTGTGTGTAAGTGTAACCCATCTAAAGGTCTGGGGATCGTTATTCGATGGGGGACACAAGTGGTTCGGAACCCACTTTAAATTGTAGTGGTTCACCTTGCTCATGGACCTTCGGATTATGTACTTGTACATTTCTTCCTTTAAAACACTCGTTTGTTACATATTTAAAGATGCCTTATATTACCTATTAATGAGATGTTTTACCTAGTAAAATAGTTTGAGGAGTCCGTTCCCTAGTGAACGTTTGCCAGTTTTTGTCTTTTCACACGAGACAGATCACACACAAGAAAAAACAACAACAAAAAAAAAGACGCCCATAAACAGCTTAACTCTCTCCAAAATTTAAAAAAAAACTTTCTGTCGAAAGACGAAAATAAACTTGAAATTATATTGCCAACTTAAAACAGAGATTATAGAAGTTGAGCTGAAAGAGCGACTAAAGCAAAAACACTTCTGAGGGCTTTTAGCAGAAAAAAAGAATGGTGAGTCCAAGAAGAAAAAAACACAGAGTAAAATTGAAAGAAGCAAAGGATTTGGTGCACCGCCCCACTTGACTTTCTGATGAAGATATATGCTGAAGTTTCCGTTGGCGTTTATCTTCTTCTTTTTTCCCCCTCTTCATACCCTGCTTGTCTTCTGTCACTTATGAATAGATGGCTCTAGTGACAGCAAAAGAGCAGCTGAGTTGACGGACAGAAAACGACCTTCACATATGGATTTTTTTTTTCTTTTTTTTATAACATGGCTGGTTGTCCATTCATTCTTGGCTTTTAGCAGCTGCCTTCTGGGTGGGACTATTGTATTTCATGGCCTTAAAGAGGCATCACGTATTTATGAGCTGAAAGTCGAGACGGCAGTGATGTTTGAGTTTACTTTAAGAAAGAGTTAAAAAAATAACAAAATTGTATAAAGGATGGTATAAAAAGAGAGATGGGAGTCTAGTTGGATTTAGATATAGATCTACGACAGGAAATTTTTACTACACTCTTCCCAGCTTCTTTCAGGAGCTTGGCTCGCTGTCGCCATCCTGAAGAGTCCTAGTGACACATAGACGTCTACATGGGACCTACAAACGTCAACCATACGGATCCCATGCAATTAGAAACTATATTTTGTTTGGGAATTTTTAAGTAATTTCCGATATGGAACGTTTGAACCCTTTCGAATTACCCCCCACCTCCTTCCTTTTAAGGAACAGAATTTGGACTGATTTATATGCTATGGACATATTTATAAATTAGATCTTGAAGAGGTTCAGGGTTTTGGGGGTCCATAAAATCATTCTAAGTAAGAATTTCGGAAGGAGTCTGAACCCCCTGCATTGCACCCATCCCTAAATATGTCACCTCCTGATAGGTGCACCTGTATGTAGATTTCCGATCGATCGTCGTGTGTACAGAATGGTCATATTTAATAGGGTTGTAATATGCAATCGGGTGTAAATATTTATTGACTAACGACGCGTTTGTGACTCAGTTTGCCAGCTACATACTGTAAATGAACGTGAGATCACACTGACCTTGACATAGATATGAGAGAGAGAGAGAGAACTGCAACAGTTTACGCCATTGAAAGACGTTTAATAGGTTAATAATATAATAATGATGTTACCTTAATAGATGATTCACTACCTTAATATGCTTGACCAGTAAAAGAAGTGAAAAAATCGAAGTTTTACGTTGTCAGTCTACTAGTAATAATTATAATAATAATTCACATCCATATTCAATCCATTACTGGATGAGGCCTCTCCCGGAGGGAGGAGTTGGTCTACTGCTCCAACGCTAACCAGACGTCTTGGGAGAGGAGAGCCAAAGCTCTCAGCTGCGATTGCTACTGTCTTTTATTCACAGCAGCTCCCCAATTGCATCACGATGCTGGGTGGGCATCGTTCCAGACCCTCTCGCTTTGGAAGAAAGCCCTTGGCAGATCCGGGAATCGAACCCGGGATGCCACGATCAGCCTGACATTCTAAAGTTTTCGTTTAGCATGGCGAGGGAATGACTTACCAATTCTAAATAAGTCAGCAGCAATTTTCATAGTTTTTCGTAACTTTGCAAGTAAGTTGATAACCTGGAAGTTAGCTGGCTTTTAGATTTTTACTTGTTTTAGGAACCAAGTATTTTGGTATACAAAATCTTGGTCCTATTTTGCATTATGGCTTTCGGTTGAACACTTATTGATGAAATTTAAAAAAAGGGAATCTTTCCATCAGTGTTGACAGAAAACAAAATGGCGGATTGCATTTAATTAAACTAAAGCACCCTTCCGCTAGTATAATATTTTAAAAACTCAAACACATTCCTACATATATATTTAAAAATTCAGAAAATATAAAATATGTTTATTGGAAAATTACGATTAATTTTGATACTGATTCTGAAATTTGATATATCTATCCATTTTGAGATTGAAAGTTTTAATAGCATTACCTCTTATTTCATAAGCATGTTGCTCCCCTTATTTTTATTGGGTTGAAGACATTGATGAGTTTCTGGTAAGCAGACTTGCCATTCCTTAATAATTAAAAAAAATGTCGGCATTTTTTGCAATGTAGTTGAAAGAAAATAATAAAATGAAGTTATTAAAAACAAAAACAAAAACAAATGTAAAATAAGGCTAGAAGACAGAATGTGTTGACTTTTACGAGATCATTTGCCTGTGTCCTTTTATTACTATATAATTGCTTTTATACGCGCATACAAAACTCACAAGTCACTCACACAGCAGCATGTGAAATGTCCCAAGGACATCCTGTTAATAACTGTAGACTAGCTGAAAGAAAAAGAATGAGAGATGCTGTATAGCCATAGAGGAATAAAAGCGGAGATGTTCATAGTAGGCGAAGTCGCGTAAATGAAATGCATCGTAAAAATTCCGCTAGATGCAGTAGTGGCGCTGTTACTGCTAAACTCCACGATTAAAGATGGGAAAAGAATAAAAAAAATCCTGCCTCTTCTCTCTGTTTTTCTTGTTTTCACGTTCTATTTCTACCGACTTGTTATAACTAGTAAGTTTATTTATATGACGTCATAGCTATAACTTTGCTAAAAGGAAAGGCACGAAGAACAAGCACAAAAAGAACAGAAAGTCACGAAAAGGAAAACAATTTTGATCATCTGCCGTGATTCATACTTGTGTTAATTTTAAAACGTGATACTAGACGAATTCTATGTCGTGTTTTGTACATTGCTTAGCTATTACACAGCTTAAAAAAATAAGATCCCGGAACAAATACAGTTTATGGAATAAACAATGCAATGTTTGTGTACGTCTTAATTAACATGTAACTGTTTGCAATTTTTAAAAACCCCAACAAATCTCTATAACGAGAATGCATAATAATTGCAAGAGAAAGAAATATTGTGTAATGTGTTCGTGCGATTGAACTGTCTGGTTTCAAGCAGTTGCGTTATAGATGGGGAAATCGTCCATGAACGTTCTATGTGTACGTCATAACATAACGAGAAACCTTCTACGGTATTGCTTACAGTTCCATTTTCCCAGTACAGTAGAAAGTAGGGAGGGTTGAATGCAGACATAGTCTATTTCAACAATTTATTTCCGAACAAAACTATGGTTTATGAATTCCTTATAAGTCTTCGATCTTCCCATTTCACCCCTACTTCCTTTAAAACTACATGCTAAAATAATTCCTCAGGGAATCTGGAATTTGTCTGGAATATGGCAGGAGTTCCCTTGCCTTTATGTGGAGTATGCCTTCCAGATAATGAATATTCTTTGTTATATACCTCGCGCAACGTTGTTTGGTACATCATGTTTCTTCTTTATTCATAAAATTTGATTTAGTTGTGTTTTATCCGTAATCCATTAAATTAAAAAACAGTATTAATTCGTAATAATTTCCGAAAGCAACATTCTATCACCATTAATGTTTCCACGTCGTCTTCGCACAGCGCCGATCGAATAGAATTAATTACAAAAGACAAAGCTGACATATCCTTTTTCATGTGTATGTCTCTTCCCAAAGAAATATGGCTGAAATTGATAAAAGAAAGGAGAAATGAACTAAAAATAGGCACGAAAGCTCTCGTACATAAGTTATATCAAACAAAAGAGCACATAAAGTCTAAGACTTCTTCTGTATGTACGCGTAAAACCACATTGGAAGCTTGTCAGAACAATTCAAGCCGGGAAAACAGCAAATTTAACTTTTCAGATAGGCAGATTCCAAAAACCGCCAGAGCAATTGCCTCATACAGTAGCGACACAAGGGCGGGGAGAGCGGTGCCACTGCCCCAGGCCCCGAGTTTCGATAAGACCCCACCGTACAGTGGGACGAGATAAAGAAAACTGGGACAAAATCCCAAAATTCAAGTTTAAAAAAGAAACTCGAAAAACATCTTATGTTGTAGTTAAATGTCCAATAGACATTAAACTACTTTGTTTGTAATCCTGAAACGCATAATCATTTGTGCATGTACGCTCAAAGTTTCCCTATTTCCAACATTTTCGGAATGTGTTTGTGTACATTTTCTGTCTGCAGCTACCGTTGAGGCAAACCGAGTTCATCCCTCAAATCAGATATGATTGAGGACGATCTGATGGACTCGGAGTATACTGTAGTCGGAAAGGGAGGGAAATTTAATAAACCTCGCCTTAAAAGGTAATATTTTTATTAAGCTTCATCCCAATGGCTATGCTCCAATGGAATCTTAACGGATTTCATTCCCACTATGAAGAACTGCAAGTCTTGTTATCAGATCTTTCCCCTTTTGTAGTTTGCTTTCAGGAAACCAAGTTTAAAACCACTGAATCTGTGATTTTAAAGCACTATACACTCTATCGCACAGATTTTCCAACTGATGGTCGCGCATGTAGCGG
>JAGDQP010034405.1:0-20129 GCA_022664845.1 Lepisma saccharinum | reverse complement strand
TTGGTGAACATGAAAGTAATAAGGCACACTTGAAATATATTCTGTACGTAATACCTTAGGCCTAGGGATGGTACCGAGACGAGACGAGACTGGCATCAGTCTCGTTCTTGTCTCGAATTTTAAAGTACAGTCTTGGTCTTGGTCTCGTCTCGATCTGAAAATTTCGGTCTCAGTCTTGGTCTTAGTCTCGATTATAAACCTCAGTCTAGTCTCGGTCTTGTCTCGAAAGACGATAGACTTTTAAAAGTTTGCTATTCCTTGACTTGTTTGAAATGGGTAAGCAGTATTACCGATCTCAGTACAAGAACAAGAATATTAGTATTATATTAACATAGTTTGTTACATTGTTGATTTGGAGTTGATTAGAAAAAATATTGTGAAACAGAGAGAAAAACATTACCATTTTAAAGTAATATAAAGCTTTAGTTAGATATGTTTAGAATACCAATAAGTGAGACACATGAAAATATTTCTATTATGGAAACGGATCTATGTTATACTATAAACTGCGAAATTGGTATACGTAACATTTACGTTTGCTATTTCTAAATTATATTTAAATTGACTGAATAGCTGTTGCGGTAAAAATGAAAAATTTACATTTTAGTTGAAATTTTCTACCAGATATACAGAAATAAATGAACGTACATCGTTAAAGCTATTCCGAAACATTCCTAAGAAAAGCTAGGCAACCATAGCTACCTGAGAATTTTTAGTAATTTGTCTGATAAAAGGCATTCATCATACAGTTCTCAGGAATATTGAGAGCAACAAAAAGAAGAAAAAAGAAAACCAAATATCTGAACACGGGTTCCTTAGTCAAAAGTCCAGCATCGTACTGACTGCTCTAAATTTCTAGTAAAAAGAAAACAGTATAGAGTGTTAGAATTATGTTGACTGAATCCCGAAGACATAAACTAATCCCACTACTTACGCCACATTTTAATCATTTATGTAATTGTCAATTAGGGTTTATATTTCCCATTTCTACCAAAATAAGAACTGATCAAAATGGCGACAGCAAATTCCTGATCAACATTGCATGCACAGCTACGATAAGAAACAGTTTTCTCATTTTGTGCATGTGTAGAACTGTAAACGGAAAATATTCAGAGAATCATAGGAAAAGTCTCTGAGCTTTCCTCCATTAAGTGAAACAACTTGAAATACTAAAGTTCTGCAAAACTTCCCTTAGAATTCCTACACACGTTAAAAATTTTAACGGTGTACAGTACGTGACAAAAATGTTTTACTTATTTGAACTTTTGTACAAGGAAATAATCAAGTACAAATAAACTGAAAATTGCATTTCCCGAACTGTACAACCACACGAACCAAAAATAGTTTACAATACTGTTCTTGACTGATTAAAAGAACCAATTCATAGGTATGGGTTACAGCAGCACGTCCATACATTTAGGCAAAAAGAAAAGAGTGAAGTGTGTTCCCGGTAGCGCTACTTTCAAATGGCGTATTGCGAATCTTATAAACTGAAATAAGCACTTTGGTATTTCCAATAATCCGTGTTATTAGATTAAAATGTCATTCCAAAAAAATCCTAGGAAATAATAGCTTAATAGGTAAAAGAAAATGACCTTACTGTGTCTAAGACATACTATGTACAATCTTATATCCTTTCTATGTTCGTCTGTCAACAACTTTCGACTCAGGAACTACTAGGGCTACGAAGCAGATCTCGCCGAAACTTCACCAATGACATATAGATAATTCAAATTTGACGCTCGCTCCGCCTCACATGATTTTTATAAAAATAATACTGTTTTTATCGAATGTTTTACGTGATAGGTTGTGCAGAATTCCCTCTGCATAAAGTAAGGAGTTCCTAAGGGAAACTTTATCTAATATTTAGGCTTCAGCAACAAGTGCTGGGAAACCTTACACAATCGCTATGTCTATCTGTCGACAACTTTCAAATCAGGAACTATCAGGACTATGAACACAGTTAAGGCGTTCCGCTACTGAGCTCCGATTTGCTTCTTTACATAAACGTAGAGATATATTTCGTCTCCATCTTTTAAAATGCTCCGGTTAGTATTGCAAAAATCTTTCAATTTTTTTAAAAATATAAAAAGTAAATTGTGAACGAATATATCTGTATTACAATTTAGACAATTTGGCTTCTTGACGTATGCTTTACAGTCTTTACGAGATCAGTCAAGCAGAGGCAGATATAAATGGGAGAGTGTCAACAGAAGTAAAGTACTATCAGTTAGAAGAAAGTATGAGCATAAAAATTTGCAGAAGAAAATAAATGTCTGTATTTATCCGTCCCCGAATCACTTTTATATTATTATTGAAAGACAACAGAAAATAGTTTAGGATTGATAAATGGCTATTTATATGACTGATAGTTATATTTCAAAACTACAGTATAATATGGTAAAGAAATTTATCCGAATAAAACTAATTGTCACGAGACCTCTTCTGGTATGAAACAACATCAACAAAAGCATTAAATTAATATTATCGACATTCATAAAATAAAGCTTATAGTCTCGAGAGGTAAGTCTCGGTCTCGTCTCGAAGGATAAGTCTCGGTCTCGTCTCGATTCCTGGGCCTTAGTCTCGTTCTCGGTCTTGGTCTCGAATTCGAGACGAGACCAAGAATAGTCTCGGTCTCGGTACCATGCCTACTTAGGCCGGCTTTCAGTGCCTAGAAACATGCAGCGAGCGCCTCCAAGAAAGCCGGTCTTACAGAAATAATTAAATTTATCACAGGCGTTGAGGTGTACTAGTTGAGCTGTACTTAACCATACTGGATAGATTGATTTGTACTAAAGCCAAGCGCAAGAGAAACAGCACTTTGCGTTGTTAGTCCGATTTCACTTTAAACGAAAATGGACCAAACTCACAAGGAAAGGCCATGGCAGTTGTCGCGCAAATCCATTGCAGACATAGCTCATCTGATAGAGCATGATGAGATATGGAGATCACCAAATTTAAGGTGCTGTGGATCAGAGAGGAACTAGGAGTCCTGAAACTTGAAATATCAAAATATATAATGGGCAGTATGCAACTTGAAATTGAATATCTTGAAATTGGTTACAGCAATCGAAATGAAACTTTAGAAACTTAATAACGACAAAAAGTAGTAACGAAATACAGAAATAGTGATGCATCTCAAAAGCAGTGTTGCCAACTCACAATAAAATGTATTTTCTTAAAATGACACTATATCTTAATAAAAATTTAAAAGTACTAGTAAGAAATAAATATATAGCAAAGTAAGGCAGCGCAGTGTTGTAAATCAAGTTCAATGTAGACACTATATCAAGTTCAATATGGAGAACCGACAATGTCACGGTTGAATCTTGAATATTTTCTGCAATTTGCAACACTGCGGTCTGTGCTTCACATATGTTGTGCATCATTACTAGATGTACTAAATATGCAATAAACCGACGTAGTTCCATTTGAAAATACTTCAACTTTATAATAGGTTGGTAACATTGTCAACCGGTGACATCGCATTTGGGCTTCTGATATTCATCTTCTTGACAAATAAATTCCTCCAAAACGAAAACGATGAATAATGTTGATATCTGTGAAGCTGTGTTGCCAACTAATAACAATAAATTTACTGTAAATAGAACTATAGGCTATATCAGTTAATATACATTGTAAACGTACTCGTAGGAAAGAACAAAATAGCAGAGTCAGACGGTGAAGTGCTGCATACTTTCGGAGATACACGTGCTGACCATGGCCAAGCTATGTAATTGATGTCTTGACACATCTCTAGAAAATTATGCATGAAATGCGTAATAGACAAAATGCAAATGTAGTATTAATACTATAACAACAAAAACATATAAGAACACAAATTGGCTAACAGGAATTAGAAAAACTATATGCATAACAATATGCCACATGTGTTGGTTTTCGCTAATGTTTGAACTAAACCAAGGTGATTGTTTTTTTGAAAAAGGAAACACATGCGACACAATTTGACATACTATGAGGTACTGTTGGCTCTAGCAGATAAGAAGAACGTGTATATATGAATAGTAAATATCGTGGAAAGATGCGAAAAGAAACCGGGTCGGTTAGTTGTATGGTAGTCGCGAGTGCGAATGGTTACGTGCATGTTTGGCGTATTTTCCTTGTTGTGTTGTTTGCTGATATTTGAAGAACAGAAAGACAATTGTGTTTTAAAACAAAAGATGATACATGTGGTGCAATTTAACATACTTATAACGGTTTGGAAAGGTGTGTTTACGTAGGAAGGGTGTAGAGAGCAGTAGTGTGTGCGGATTATTGTTTACTGAAGAAAGAGAAGACACGAGACAAAATGTTACGTATCTAGTGTAAAATCAAACGCGTTTGGGAGTGGTTATTTTCTTATGCAAAATGAAACAAGCTGTGCTTGGTAATTTTGAAAACTTGACTGTCTAAATATCATGAAATTTAGAAATCGTATGCACCATACAATATATTAAACTAAGAAGAAAGCGACCAAGAACTTGTTAGTTTGATTCATCGTAAAAGCTTGTACGAATTCTCTATTTTTGAATTTCAACCCATAAAAATTGCTGAAATGATTTGTACATACCGGGCAAGATTAAAAAAAACGATTCACTGAGTTTTCAACTTAAATCTACTATTTGCAATATGATGACAGGCTGACCTACGGTTAATAGCATGTAACAAATACGTTCATAAATCCTGACTGACAGAAACTTGTATGTTTTCACCGGTTCTAGGCCTATTCCACTGTACTGCCTTTTGGCAGTATCCTTCAGGACTTACAATCCTAGTGACATAGTAGTTTGTGACTATTAGGTTATTTTTATGAGCTGTTTTATTTCAATAAATGCAAAATCTGCGCAAAATTTGAACCCAAAGCTAAAATTATGGCAAGAACTTGGTAAACAACGTTATTACTTTGAAAATAAAGATCAAAAATTTAAATTGGAACCTAATTTGGGAAACTGAATGTCCGCATAGTTAATCAGAAATCCTCTTTCTTAATAAGTGAAGGAGAGCGGTAATCTAACAAGTAACTCATACCCTGCTTCGCAGACGGCCAACCTGTATTTTAGTTGCAGGTCGATTTCACCAAATATGCTGGAATATTTCGAAATAAGTACACAAGCGTTCAAATTTTTACCTACTTGACATTTCGAAAAAAACTTATATCATATTTTAATTTAAACTTTGCGCCACGAGCGGGGAAGAAAAATATAAAACTTCTAACTACATACTGAATTGAAACGGCTTTAAATTAAAACTAACGGGGAAACGGGTGGTTTTCGGGCAAATGTGGTTTCAAAAAAAATAATGAAAATCCAATTTTTGTTCAAAGGAAGTGCAAATACTAATCTGCTAAATCCATCTTATACAAAATTACTTATTTTGAAATCTATCCTTGTGAACATAAAACGTAGCACTGGAAATATTCTGAAGTATTGGCATGGATTCAAAGTCACATTTTGAAAGAAAAAAGTAATCTGAATCGGGAGTATTACTTTTGTCATTGTCATGTTTTAATGGGAGAATTTTAATCCAAATTTTAATTATTCGAGTCTGAAGCTAGTTCCGTCTTTGGTTGTTCTGATGACGTTGGATTCGGGCCATCAGATTTTTGTCTGACAAACCTGACATTATTTACTCGAGTATAACGCGGTGTTGGAATTCGCGTATTCGGTTGTTGTCTATTCTGTTGACCATGTCTGTGATTCTGCTGCATAGGACCTCCGTACTATTGATGGCGGAAAATGATCTTTGAATTGGCAGAAAGTTGTACATAATGGCTTGTGACAGGTCTAGGTGAGAAATTTTGCATACGAAGTTTGACATTTATTGCCTGAACTCCGAATTGTATTCGTGTGAGGCGATCGTGAATTCGCTTTTCAGTTTACATATCTATGGTTGGATGCGCGTGAACCAAATTACAAGCAGAACACATTGACCAACATGTTCAATTTTCGGAAGAAACATTTTAACTTTGACCACGAGGTCGAGAACAGGAATTTTCGGCTCCCATTTTGCGCTTTACAAAGCATGAAAGGAAAAACTAAAATTAAAAATTTGGGAAAACAACTTTTTACCACGGGAAGATTTCAGGATAGTAACTTGATTTTAGCACCTAGCGCATTACAATGAAAGATCTAGAACGTACAGAAATTGAATTTGGAACGGATTGAAGTTTTAGCAAGTCGCGCTTGATCAATTTTGAAATTTAAAAATTTTTAGTCGCGGGATGAATTCCATAATGGTACCTAGAACACAGCACCTGATTGTACCGATGTGCGATCGTCGCGAGAAATATCTCTGCATTATCTCAGAGAGATAAACTGGCGCTCAACTCCACCATGACGTCCTGGCGGCTTTAATACGTGTTTGTGTGATAAATTGGAACCTGCAAACTAAGCGGATACGATAGGCGGAATCACGAAACACCACTTACCTTAACTTCCGCCAGATTTCCATTAGAGCTTACATGAAGGGGGCAACAAGCATAAATTAAGGGGCAATAAGCGCACTCAAGATGATAGAGACGTACGTATTGTGCAGTTAGGTTCTAGGATAGGATATTCATCTAATACACAAATGAAACTCGGGAATTGGACTCTGTTTTGAACTAAGTTTAATTCTTTAAATGACAGATTAATGGGATAAATACTGAGCACGAACTCAAGTTACTGAAGATAACCAAGTACCACCGAATATAGCATCAACATACTTAAGATAGATAAAACATAGTCAAAGAGCATGCAATTAATTGGTTTCCAACTCACCTGAATATTTGATAGAAGAGGACATGCCAAACTCGATTTCGGTGTTCCAATCACAGCTCACTTCTCCGTGAGATGTGTCCTCACAGAGCACCAATCACAGTCGAGTCGAACTTTGTTGTTGCTATGGTTTCTCGTACTTCGTCCAGCTGAGCAAGATGGACTTTAAAATGCTATCTACAGATGATCTTTGTAATGCTACCCTAAGTTAACCTTCGGCCTGCTACGTAGACTTGTACTTTGACTAAAGAATGTTGAATTCGTAACATTCCATGCTGTCGATGAAATATGATATTTGTATGCATCTTTCTCCTTGATTCATGAATGAATTTCTAACTACAAATCTTTCTTGGAAACCAAACTACCTTTTACTTACAACATAATATTGCTTTTAATAAATGACTTCCTGGTTCTTGGTTCATGCCCTATTTCTTAAAACTAAAACATATTTATTTTTATTTCACATTTACAGAAATGATTATATTCGCCTTATAGACTTCCCGACATTAGTTATTTTTACTGAGTTGCTCGGAAACCCGTTTTAATTTATATCCCAAGTCCCGAGTTATCCAGGTGGCGGTCTTTGCATATAATTTTAAATCCTTTAATTAAAATTAATATTATTTGCAAGAAATAAAGCTGAAACCAAAGGAACTGACCACGCAGTCACAACGTTAAAAACTGAGTTAGGCCGGACCCCAGTAGCACATACACGTTGGAAGTTCATGGGACCCATGTCGCCTCACATCGTTTGTACGGGTGCGAGAGTGGCCCGCTTTAGCCCACGTTGATTATCGGTATCACTAATTTTCCTATTTTCTGCAACTATAGTAAGTATAGTGCAAAGAATAAACCAATTTTACAAAACCTTTTGTTTATAGTGAATAAATTAAAATGAAAAAATAGAGCACTCGTCATGGAACCTTGTCGTTAACCGATATCTATATTGATCACTGTCGGTCCATATGGGCAAACCGATGTTTATTCAAGCAACGCTATATCCCTCTGGTGACAAAATATAAAACTTCATGTTGTAGTCAACACGCGGCCAGCTTTGTTTGGTGACAAAGGAGTTGTTCGAAGCATGTTAAAGTGCAGAAATAGCCTGCTCTTCCATGGAAAGGACACAGACAAGTAAAGTTTTAAAATTAATTGTGTTTTTCCCAAGCAGTCTTTCATCACTGTAAGTACATAGACAAACCAACCAGATTTATAGTAATTTTTATTATGTTCGTTATCATACACCGGCAGACTTGGGGGATATTTTACACTTTCGTTTTGTTTGTAAGCGTATTTTCTCGAGGCCATGCGGTTGTTAGCAGAGGTTCTCTTTAGTAGAAGGATAAGTTAATGTTATATTTATTTACATTTGTTTTACATCATTTCATTCAATTGAAGCTGTTTCATTGTAATCATGGCCATTGTACTCCTAAGTTCTTGGCAAAACAAATGTAAAAATAATAAAGTTAAAAGCGGGAGAGACGTGAAATGATTACAATTGAGCGGAACTACAATTTTTAGCATGAACGCAACATCGAAAATAACATTATTTTACAAGCTAGCAGTGGTGGACAAATTTTACAATCCATCGCACAGAAAAGTGATGTAACTAGCTACAGAAAATTAGTCTTCTTTATATAAGTAGTATTTTTTACAATTTCTAACGTGTTTTACTATTTCTTGTTGGTTTGTCTATGTTGGTGATCCTACATAAAGAAATGGAATTCCTTTTAAAAAAATAGGAAAAGGTCAGAATTACATTATGTTCACAATGTCAATGACCGATATTAAGCGATGTCGATACTCAATATTGAGCAATGTCGGTGATCGATGTCAAACGATATCCATGTCTATCGATATCGTTTACCAATATTGGTCAAGGTGTTTGCCACCCAATATGGGGCCCATATCGTTGAACGATATCGATCGATGTCGTAAAATCCAATATGCCCATATCGGCCGACGTGGATGTGTTAATTCGGGCCTTTCGTGCAGGCGTTCGCCCCGTGCTTTGCTTGTGAATTGTATGAGTAGCCAATAGAAACTCGTGTGACACGTAGAACACATACATAAATGCGTGTTTCAATTGACTACTCACCCAAATAGCAAGCAATGCACGCTTGTATGAAGAGCTAGCCTTAGAACAAAAAGTTTGGTCCCGCTTTCGAAGTGAACGAAAACAATGAACTGTCGACTCTTCAGTCAGGCTTCATGTGCTAACTACATTTGAAACATATTCGAACGTTCCAGTATATTATAATGTGGCTCACTTGGTAAAACGAATTGTGCCTTGACTTCTATCTAAAAGCGATACTGGACTGATCGGTACCATTAAAAATTTAATGAACATGTGAAGCCAGGGAGCACTCGGTCGTTCCCTCGATATGGATCGTTCACTTCCAGCCTAAACCATCAAGGACGAATTGTCTAATTTTAACTAAGTCTTTTAAATTAATTATCGCTGTGCGGCTCCTTTCTATCATATCTGAGGCCGCCTTTCCCTGTATGCGCTAGCCTAGCGCTTCGCTTTCGATTTGGCTGAGTAGCTAATAGAAATGTGTGTTCAGAATTTGTATTGGCTACTCAGCCAAATCGCAAGCGACTAGCGCGTACATGGTAAACTGGCCTAATTCTTGCAAAAAAAAACTGTACCTATTATTTACAGACAAAAATATGCACAGATTAGTCGGTACATAATACATAACTCTAGAATTAAGACAAAATCATAAAACGGCCGCACAGTAATAACAACCGTAAAAACTGAATTAGAACTGAACATTTGGTCCTTATTAGTTCAGTTTTGAAGTGGATAATTGAGGTTAAATATTTCCTCTGGATTCTATCTTTCGACACTAAACGATCATTCCAATATCTTTACGTAGATCTCCATAAAGTCCTATTTAGAAAAGCATTCTTGAAATGTGTTTCCTCTTCTTTTTCTTCCCAGAGTCTCAGCGACAGATTGTACGTAAATGGAAACCAACATGCGGCCAAGATGCACGCTGCTGTCAGTGGTGCCCCTGTTTTCTTTTATCTCTTTGGCTTCAGAGGCAAACACAGTTTTTCAGAGGTGTTTAGCGAAGGATCTATGAAAAACTTTGGTAAATAACTTCAGGTTATTGACTAAAAATGTATTATCATGTGTTTTTAATGTTATTTTGTTTAGTATTTTCTAAATTGTTGTTATGCACCCTGGACAGAAGAGCTTCAACAGTTCGGTACCTGCAAATGAACAGTCTGCGTCGACGCGTGCCACCACTATATAACAGTGTCTCTTTACTATCACGAAATTAATGTTCGTGTTTTGAAGAAAAAGGTATAGTTTATATAAGTTGCATTAAAACACAATATTTGTTTGCAATCTAAATAGCTTGAATGTAGTAACAAATAATGTTTATAGAGTTTAATATGAGTGTACACTATATATGATGAATAAGAATAAGGGCGGGAGTTGACTAGATTGTGACAAAATATATTCACGATCCCAGCTCGGCGCTTCCTATATAGAAGAGCAAATACTTACTAATGCGGAGACTGTTCAGTGAATCACGAAACGCACTTTGAGAAACACTAGAAAGGCACATTGGTGCCATTTTTACCATTAGTTGCTCAAACATTTTTTTCATATTCCATTGAAAACTTGACTCTTTGGCTAATTTTATAACATTAAGCTGTTTTTTTTAAAACCCTTCCCTACATTGAGTAATATTTCCCCAAAGTAAGATTATTTCAAACTTATTTCAAACTCGCCAATGTAAGTGTACTAGTTAACTTCTAAAGCTTGATATAAGAATGTCATATCTAGTTGTCACAACAAGCGTGAAAACAAAGAACAACAAAACATAGCAAGCAGCTTTCTTAATCAATCATCCACCGAGCCAAAGTTTTACTTATACAGCATGCTTACATCACAGAGCCTCGCCGAGAAAACACATTCCGGATGTTACGTAACACATGCGTGTTCAGTAGATAGAAGAAACACTGAACCTGACGTACCTAACCTAACCAATCAATGATCATTAAGTTTTAAATTTCCACATGCGTATAAAAGAAACAAGTTATTTTTCATTTAAAAATATGTAAATATAACCACGCCAGGATTCGATCCCGGGATCTCCGGGTCATCTTAGCGATACGTTAACCACTAGATCAGTCTCGTAACTGTTTGCTCGTCAGTATTCTTTATGGTTCAAGCAGTACTGCCTGCACCTGCGAAGGATAGAAATACTGACGTTACGGAATGTGATTTGTCGCCGAGGCTTTTTACTATGATCCTATCGTCTGTACAGTGGCGACACATATCAACACAACTGTCTACGTCCAGCTTGAATGAAACTCAAGTGAACTTATTACAGTTAATTTCAAAGTTGAAGCAAGCTTGTTTCGTCACACTTAACTTCACGAGGGAAAATCAACTGCAAATCAAGGTTACCATAAGCTTACATGCTATGTGGGTTGACTTTATAAAAAAAAAGCCTTGTACCTCGTAGCAATTTACATCCGAACAGCTCCTATCTTGCGGGGAATGATTTGATCACACCATCTTGAATTTTTAAATTCTATTTAAGGTCTTAGACAACTCTGGCTGAGGCCAAATGAATGATGATAGGTTTATTAATGGAATGAAGAAAGTGGAAGGGAATGGGAGAACATCGAGAAAAAGCCAGGCACACGGTGTTTGTACACCACAAAACTAACATGGCAGGAGCTGAGAACGAACCGGTGGCACAACGCACCAGAGGTGAGAGCTCTACCACTGAGCCGCTACGGCCCCGATCTCACCATCTTAATTCTAAATATTATTCATTCTTAAGGGTACATCTAAGAGAACAAAGTTCAACATACATTCCTCTTCAACTGTCTAAATATCTAACAGTTATTTAAAACTATTATTATTATTACATGGACTTAAATATTTAATGTACGGTAGTAATATTTGATAATAACTATTACAACGCCCTTCTGGGATTGATAAAAAAATATTAAACTAATACGTTAGATTAAAACTGTAATTAAGATGTTTTTCATGTTTTAATAAGCATGGTTATTGTACCTACAGGAACATAAGGATGATTTAGACTCTTTGCGTTTGTACAGTATACGACAAATCTAATTAACGTATTACGGTAAATCTGGAGTTTCTGCTGTGTTTCTTTTCGCACTGTAAACCGTACAATAGACAAACTAACGGGGCGGGGGGTGAATGATTCGTATTTATGTATATCCTCCAGTATAGAAAAGGACAGACGTGGAAAACCCTCTCACAGTAATCTCTATCATCTTCATTCAGCAATTATCTACTACTTCTCCTATCCACATACTATATAGACCCATGGTCACTCACTCACTCACTGACTCACTCATCCATATAAATTCACAGGCCAAACTACTGGAGCTAGAAACACCAAATTTGGTACGAAGGTGTAGGATCATCAGTAGGTAAAGGAAAAAATCCGACATTTTGAAAAAGTCGCCACCTTGGATCCAATATGGCTGCTAAACCCATTGTTGTATATAATAGAGAGAATAGACGGCTGGGGCTATTAAACTGAAATTTGGTATGCATGTACAACATCACTAGTAGGTTACAAAAATGTTTTCAAATTTTCTAAAATTCGCCATCTTCGATCCAAAATGACGGACCCTAAATATCGATTTTCAACATCGTTTGAGCTAGAGATACGAAATTTGGCATAAACGTACATGATCATTAGTAGTTTAGAAATATATTACAAAAAGTTGAAAAAGTCACCATCTTGGATCCAAAATGGGAGCCCGAAACACATTGTACACAGCCTAAACCACTGGAGCTAGAAAAAGCAAATTTGGTTGCGAAAGTAAATCATTATTATTAGATTAGGAAAATAATATGCAATTGGTTAAATATTTTTGGTTGCAGTTAAACTTGTTTATGCTTTTGTATGATAATGATAGTGAAAAGTGCTGTAAAACCTTAAACGCCGATATCTCGGAAATTATGCGTCGTAGCGCAAAAATAAGCCCAAATTTCGTTTTCGTAGAAAATTCTCTTTTCAGTGGCGGTGCCAAATCTCGCAAAAACTCGGTATGGCAAACACAAATCTGAAGTCCCTTTATGTGTATATCATCTCTAAATAGGAAAACATTTTCTAAAATTCGTTAATTTTTAACATGGGATTATATAGGAATTAAATACATTATGCATTAAGTTCATAAATTATGGTCAGAAATGTAATTATCTGGTAATATGACGGTCGGAAACTATATTACGTGACACGTTGTTCATTGTTCGATTTGAATTTCAAGCTTCGCTTGTCATGGTGACTACCATAGAGTTAGGAATATAAATACAGGGAAACTTATACTGTTATGTTGGAGAGGGGAATGAAGCCAAGAGACGGAAGGGACGAGGCATTTCGGCCATATTAACTGGCCCCATATTTAGAGACCCTCTTTTCCACGTATTGCCTCTCTGAGGTGCACTCATCCTCCTATCGAAAAAGGCAATCCTCAAAGTACTCTGTGTAGAGGGACTCAAATGGGGTCACATAAGATGGCTGCCGATGAACAGTAATTTGGTTTCGTGTGACGTCATATATGTTCTCTCTATTTTCTTCCTAACTATGCTGACTACATTATCGTTTCCTTGTGGATTTCAATGCGGAAATCGAAATTGGCTAATTGGCCAAGATGGCCGTATCCGGAATCTATATCACGTGATACGTTATCAATAGTTTGTTTTGTATTGGAAGTTGTATCTGCTTTACCTAAGCAAATCATTGTTTATTTCATATCGATAGCTCATTTGCAACGCGAGATATTAAATAAAACTTTTCAATGTCTTACATTGGCGACGTCACAACGCCCACGCATTGGCCATATGCAGTTAGAATGTGTATGCATGTCCACTAATATCGTTATTCTTTTTTTCCTAACTGGATCTATTCAGCCAATCACTGATATTAAAAACCATATCATGTGACAACTTTTCCAGTTAATCAAGAGAGCTTTCGGTACAAGTGCACGAACGATCATACAAAAGTACGCTCGACCGACAAAATCGCGTTTTTAAGGCTTTATATCTCTGTCATTTTTCAAATGTCAAAATTTTCATGTTAGAAAGGGATCAATACTGGTAGTAGAGATTATGTTACTATCAACATTTTTTTATATGTGGCATAAGTTTCGAGAACATTCACCCGAAAAAGTCGACACCGTTGCCTTTCTCAAATGTATATACCCATCCATATACTATAAAGCCCCATGGACACTGACACACTCATTCACTGACTGACTCACCCATATAGATTCACAGGCCAAACTACTGGAGCTAGAAACACCAAATTTAGTATGAAGGTGTAGGACCATGAGTATGTAACGGAAAAATTCCGACATTTTGAAAAAGTTACCATCTTGGATCCAAAATGGCCGCCAAACTCATTGTTGTATAGAATACACAGCCTAAATTTGGCATAAAGCTGCATTGTTACGAGTAGTTTAGGAAAATATTACATTTTGGAAAAGTCGCGATAGTGGATTCAAAATGGCCGCCCAAAAACCTATTTTCCACGCCGTTCGAGCTAGATAAATGAAATTTTACATGAACGTTTACCATCTCAAGTAGGTCATGACAATATAAGGAACTGTTTAAAAAGTCGTCAACTTGGATCCAAAATGGCCGATTAAAAAAAAACAATTTCCAAACCACTGAAGTTAATGAAACGAAATTTTCTAGGAAAGTATATGACCAAGATGAGGTTACAATAAATGGGACAAAACTCCCTTTTGGGCGCGAGGCTCCCCGCCCCCCACCCGCCTGACAGGGTGCAGATGGACACTATGGCGATACAGTCCCGCAGAGATTCTGGTTACGATAAAGGGAACGCGGTCCCCCAAGCTAAGTGAGTCAGCATATGAAAGTAGATAATATGTTTGAGGGTCATTGCAACGTCCCACTTATGTTTCAGAGAATCAGATCTCCCAGTAACGTAAATGTAAGGTTGACATTTTCTAGGTTCCAAATAGGTATCAGAGAGATTACTTTCGCGACGTTCTCATCAATTCTTGGGTCTGTGGTACGAATCACAAAGGTGGCCATATTTGATGAATAGTCGTAGCTTTTACACAAACGTTCCAATGTCAAAAATCCAGATAATAACAAATTGTGCAAGTTAATCTGGCAAAACTCTTATAAATTCTTTTTAGAACCTGCCATCCAATAGGAAAAGGCGTAAATAGTAATTAATGAGTGAGGTTTGATGTGTTGAGAGTAATAGTGGAAGAATTATAGCGACCATTCATAGTAGAGTCGTTTTGGTGTAAGTAGTAAGTACCGAAGGTCAGTGGCTCGAATCCAGGTCATGATATTTTTTTTTTACCTTTTTCTGTAGTACGTGTTCAAATGTTATGTTATATTCTCTTGACATATAAAGTGAATGGGTAAAGATCTCGAATCCATAGTAGAGATACAGCTCTCACGTAATGAAGACAATGGGTTAAGTCCATATATTGATATACCAGTATGTCTACTTTTGATCCGCAGCACAGTGCGTTCGATTCCAAAACAGCTGGCCAAAAGTCCAAACAAATAGTAAGTAGAGAGGGAATTTTTATGTTGGGTTGGTTACAGTACATCAGCAATGGTCAGAAATTACTTATGAAAGCGTTTATTTTCTTTTACCTGTCCCAGAATGAAAGTCGCAAAACTACCTTCGTTCGAATGGCATCGATTGTGTTACTGAGACAGTAGACGACGCACGTGTTCAAAGTTGTATAAAATCTTTAGATTGAAGGAGATCATAATCAAATAAAATGGAATCAACGTCTGAAAGTACGTAGAATGTATATAAAATAGTTACGAAATAATAATTTATCAAATATAAATTATTAGTGAAACTATAATTGTTCTTGATTTTTATTCATTGAAATGTTATTATCAAAAAGTTATGTTGTTCCGTGTTGTTCCGCTGTCAGACTTATTGTAAGTTGTAGTCAAATGTATTTTCTTCAATATAAAACAAAAAAAATATGCCCGAAATTGCCCCTCTTTATTCAATTCTTTCACAATGGCGGACCCAAAAATCTATTTTCCACACCGTTTGAGCTAGAGCTACTAAATTTAGCACAAAGTTGTATTATCACGAGTAGTTTAGGGAAATATTACAACATGTTGAAAAAGTCGCCATCTTGGATCCAAAATGGCCGCCAAATCTATTGTTGTATAGAGTTCACAGGCTAAATCGCTGGAGCTAGAAACACCAAATTAGATATCAACGCACATGATCACGAGTAAGTTAAGAAAATATTACAAAATGTTTCAAAAGACGCCATCTTAGATTCAAAATGACGGATCTGAAAATCCATTTTCCACACAGTTTCAGCTAGAGGAACGAAATTTGTCATGAAGGTGTATCATAACGAGTAGTTTAGGTAAATATTACAATATGTGGAAAAAAGTCGCCATGTTGGATTCAAAATGGCCGCCCAAAATCCAATCAGGAATCATTTATTAAAACAATAAACAACATAATATTTCATTAAAAACAATTATGATTTAAGTATAGGCTAAAGTCTTAAAATGTTGCTAAGGAAGGGGGGGTACATTTTGCAACTCTGACTTCAGATTCGTAATCAGCGATCCAAAAACACATAAGCAATGTCACCGTAACATCAGAATGATAACTGAGACAAAGGCGTACATTTCGCTGTCCCTGAAACATTCAAGAAAGAAACTGAAATATGTTAATGTTGTGTTACCAATGATGCAAGGTGAAGTATTTGAAACGATTCTGAGACTATCGTCTGCTGTTAGGGTAGCATTAATACAAAGATATCCATTGTTTTAAACTTAGTAGTAGCGAAAAAGGCAATAGACCTTATCTATTCATTTAAACTGTCAATCTCTTTAGTTAGTAGAAGAAACAGGAGTCTGAAAGAGAGAATTAAAAAAAAAATCTGATAATCTTTGTTCGTGTCTATCCCCAGATAGACTCGAACCTGAGACCTTTAAACTCCGAGTGTAACCGGGCTATCGAATACTGTGTGCATTTTCTAATGGAATCATTTCGAAACAGTTATGAAACACTTGTTATGTTGTTTGTGTGTCTGTGAAAGAGTTGTACTTGATTCATTAAAGCATGTGTGTATCTATGTATATTTATTTCCAGGTGTCAGCCACGCCGATGATGTCCGATATGTGATCAATACACCTAATGCATTGCCAATCATTGAACAGTCTGGACCAGAGAAAGAAATGTCCGATTTTTTTCTTGATGTGTGGACCAGCTTTGCGAAAACAGGGTAAATATTTTATTTTTAAAAAAATATATATTTTCCAAATTCACTTTTATAATTTATGTATGACTAATTATGGACATAGGACTGTTAATAACATAAATTTTCTTTGTTTGTTTTAGCCTTAGGAGCGTTCCGAAGGCTAATAAGCTGAAATTGTGTTTAGCGCGATGTGTTCAATGACACGAAATAAAACATCTGATAACAAACATACCTTATTGATTGGAATGTCATGGTTTCAATTCCGATACCCGCCATTTTGAAGTTTTCTCTGGTTTGCCTTGAGGCACGCCACGCGAATGGTACCTAGAATAACACAAGAGTCAATTGTTATTTAAATCATTCCCCTTTTTTGTTAGAAATTATCCACTGTAATATAGTATCTGAATTATTGACTTTGGCGTAAGCATTTTATTCATTTAAGGTACAGATAGCCGAGGATAAGTTTTCCATTTCATTAAATATGTTATTTTATTACAGAATAACTTAATGTTTTTTTGTAAAGATCAAACTCTTTTATAAAAAGAAGAAACAATGTTGAATTTGCTCTGCAATAAGCAAAGATTTTTTTTATACGAAATTGAAAATAATTTCTAAATGTTGCCAATGTTAGCGAGAAGTCGCTAATTCTAGTGGCTGGCGACAAGAATTTTGCGAAAGTCGCTACCGACTTTTCCAATTACTTTAGAAATGTTTCTAAAACATAGTGTCCTCACTGCAAAGATGATCTGTACTCAAAAACTATCGGTCTGAAAAACATTTTGAGACAAAATAACCTTATCCTCAACATATATTGCAACAAAGAGGAAGCAATTGTGTAAAATACAGTGTGGTTTTTAATTGACTTCAAATGTTTATACATTGTACGTTATTAATAAATGTGTAATTTAAGTTAAGTGTTGCGAGTACCACAATTTTCGGGGTCTGTATTAAGCAAAAATCTTATTTAGCGAGTTTTAATGTAGAATCTATCGATATTTTATCATGAAGAGTTGGCAACAGTACTCTGGTGACCTACAGTATATCAGAGAGTTTGTACGTCGTAATGAATCCTCCAAGTAGGTAGGGCCATCTGTTGCCTACATTTTCAACTACATTACTGTAGTACATGCTGAGGATACATGTGAGGAGAAAAGACGGTGCAAAACCGTCCGTTTCCAATTGACTGCTTGGTGCACTCAGTAGCTTGTTGAATTGCTGGACGGGAAACCTAGGTTCAATTTCAGCTATATATTTCAGTCCTGGCGAACCCTGGTGGAAACAGGGCCCTTTCTGAAGATTTTATGTATGTTTATGGGGGAACTTTATACCATAATCGATATGTAGAAATGCCAGGGAAGTTTTTACTGCAGAAATTCACCACTATTCGATTCCTACCAATCTCACATTTCTATATTATTTTTTTAGAGGACTTAAATTTTTTTATGTATATATAGAATCTCTTTTATTTCGTTTTACACTTTCAACATCTTACAGAATTCATGTAAATAGGTAAGTCAGGTTAGATAGTTTCTTCGTTATACGCATTTCACAAAAAATAATTTATATAAAGCCACGTTAGATCCTTATTTTCATTATATGCAATGCAAACACCAAAGTTTACTTAGACGAAAGAGTTTTCAAGTCTTCTCTCTCCTCATGCCGTAAATAGTTCATCATCAAGTACACATGCCACTACCGACTTGCAGGTTCATTACAATGTGCAAGCTATTTCATCGTCAGAATACTGTGAAGGAAAATTCTCCGAATCACAAAGACCAAAGATGATATTCAAGGAAGATTAATCGTGCTCTTCAAAAAAGTGCATTGTAACTGTACGCTTTCGTCGTTTGCTGTCCTCAAATACAATAATCCAGATCTGAACTCGAGCTCGGATTGAATTTGAATTTTAAGTCCTTTAGGCAACTTTGGATTATAATAGAAGAATTGGTGGATCCCTTTCATATTGTATGTACCTAGGTAAATAATCCAGGCATATAACTTTATACTTATACAACTAAGTTACCTAATTTAATCACTATACACTACGAAATTTACTATACATAAATGAGTATTAAGTAACCCATTATGACTTACGATCTTAATAATAATAAAATATATCAAGTTCCAGGATAATGTATTTAAATACAATGCTTGTAAATTGGCTCTTGTAGAAGTTCATTTCTAAATGAACTAGTTCTTTATGTTTTGTGATAAACAATTTTGTAATATCACAGAATCATAACAATATAATTATTATGTCCTAGGTTCATGAAGAAGTAAGGAATTTTCCTTATTTTTTCACTTATTTCTTCTCAGAATGCCATCCACTAGGAAAGGAGTGAATTGGGAGCCCATACCACGAGATGGCAGCTTCAAGTACTTGATGATAGACTCTCCATCAAATATATTCATGAAGACATCAGAGACAGGACTTGGCAACACTGAATTTTGGTATTCACTACCAATTTACGAACAACAAACTAAACGTTGTTAGAAAGTTCAAAAGGATTCTGTTGATTTTCCCATTGTTTTGCTAGCCTCCAATTAAACTTACAAAGAAACCGTCAATGAGATCGTATCTAAACCTGCCCTGAAATTTTGCTAGGAGAATCTACGTTCTATAAAGAGGTCATATACAAAAACATAGCTGCCCATATTAACTACAAGATACCAAAACAGGGTCTTTAATATTGGTCGAATTGTACAAAAAGTGTATTTTTATGATTCTATGAACAAAATTCACTTGTGTTTCGCTTTGCTCCTGAAATAAAACACTACTGAGTTGTAGCATCAACTTTTACACAACAGCACGCTTTGCCAGGGGCCTATTTAGCTGATGTGGACCCCGCTTTTTTTTGTAAAATAGGAAAACTTATGTGGAGGTGACGTAATAAAAACTTATGCGGGGTGGGAAGTGACGCTACATCTCGATAGTGTTTCATTGCGCGACGAAAGTGAAGCAGAATGACATCTGTTGATTGCGTGGTAAAAAATACACGTTTGTACAGTTCTCCAAAACTCATTTGCGCGACTGAAAATTTCAAAGTCCGAAAAAGTGGGACATGTGGCAACAGCGGAATCAAACACCTACAAGAGTTGCCAACCGACACAACGGAA